>PQWD01006039.1:8694-136495 GCA_019425675.1 Leucinodes orbonalis
TGGCATAATTGGCAATGAAAATGCCGATGAACTCGCAAAGGCTGAGGCAAATGTCATCCAAGAAACCTGTATGTGGCATCCCTGAAAGCCTGAGGAAAAATGAGATGGCACGGCAGCTCATCGTGAACTCTGTTGACTACTGGCTAGAGTTGCCTAAGGCGGCTCACTCGAAAGCGCTAATAAAAACCTACTCGAAGAAGCGTACATCTGAACTGCTACAGCTCAGTAAACCCAAAGTAAGGGCTATTGTAAGGGCAAAGACTGGACACTGCAAGTTGAAAAGTCATCTTCACAAGATGAAGCTAAGTGACTCCGACACTTGGAGATTCCGCGCAGAAGAGAGAGACATCGAGCGAAACATCCGCTTGGGCAACTGCTTTTATGCTCAAGTGACATCAAATCTATAAAGTTGGGCATGATTCTGAGTTTCCTGAAAAGTGCCCAACTTTTAGACGAACTCTAAAAAGGGGAGCGAGTCACAAAGATCTTTTAGGTCGAGTGACTACAGGTCTGTAAAAGCCTGAATAGCCCTCGAAAACCCAATAATAATAATTAACTTCTAATAGGAAAATCTTGATAGAAGGTTTAAGTAGTAGTTACATATAAGTGTATCCTCACGCCTTGTAAAAGCCTTCCGTTTAAGTTCTATCGGTTGACAATGTCCTTTAATCAGCCAATGAAGTAAAAGTAGTAATGTAATAACTAATAAGGTATTACCGTCTGTAAGGTAAACTGGTCAATACAAGAATGAGGAGAAAATGGAATATGTATAGGTATCCATATTACTCATATTTTGTTTATAACACACCATATTTCTATGACTAGCTGTTACCTTTATTAAATAGGTAAGTTTAATTTAAAACAACCCCATCAAATGTTCATTGCAGACTTTACTGTTTAATAGAAATTTTTAAACTGTCTGACGTCTTACATTCCACTGTCTTTCACCAAAAGTTATTTCTGATTTGCGTGAAGCTCGTTTGGCTCAAGGCTGACATAGCCCGTGCCTAAATTGAAATGCCTAAAAGGCAAGCCTCGTCAAGCGGTTGCATTAACTTAGCAATGCAACAATAAAATTTTCAGAACTACAAATCACCGTGACGGTTGCACCGAGGAAAAAAGCCATTGCATTTGAATTTGAAATGAAGAGAACTGTCAAAGTGGGTGAATCTAATTAAAGTTGGCCGCAGTTTGGAGACTTTGGTGACAACTGGTGAGAAAGAACCGACCGCAAAGCATGTGGCGGTGAGCAGTTGACAGCTATGTCTTTAGTTGCGGTGCCCAAACTTTCGGATTTTATGCCATTTTTTGTGTGCTGTTTCACTCAGAGAATAGATGTGATAGAAATGCTACCTTTGTAGTGCCCGAACTGAGTACGTTAACCTACCCGAATTTGACAAGATAGGTGTGGTTAAGAGTTGGATTTCGACTTTGATATTTGATTATTGTTTTGTCGTTTATAATCGGGGTACACTGGCTGATTTTTAGACTGCTTTATATATTTAGTGGGCGTCGGTGGCTCAGTGGTGTGGACTGTCGCCTTCCTACCGGGAGGGCTATGGTTCAAATCCCGACACGTACCAATGTATTTTCGAATTTCGAAATATGTACGTTATCGACGCTCATACGGTGAAGGAAAACATCGTGAGGAAACCTTCATGCACGCCTGCGAAGAGATTCGAAGGTTGTGTGTGAAGTCGTCCAATCCGCACTGGGCCCGCGTGGACGACTAAGGCCTAATCCACCCTATACGGGTAGGCTCGTGCCCCTCGGTGGGGACGTTCAATGAGCTGATGATGATTATATATTTAAATTACGTGTCTCAACATTGTTATTGACTTCACGTTTCAATTTATGATAACAGTCTTACGATTATCGTCTGTTTTGATAAATTATAGGTTCGATAAGGACCAATTTTAACCATCATCATCATCAGCTCATTAAACGTCCCCACAGAGGGGCACAAGCCTACCCATATAGGGTGATTAGTCGTCCACGCGGGCCCAGTGAACGACTCACGTATAACCTTTGAATCTCTTCGCAGGCGTGCGCAGGTTTACTCACGATGTTTTTCTTCACCGTCAGAGCGTCGGATAACGTACATATATTTTTCGAAAATTCGAAAACACATTGGAACGTGGCGGGATTTGAACCTTAGTCCTCCCGGTAGGAGGGCGGCAGTTCACACCATTGAGCCACCGACGCTTTAATAAGATTCACCTACTTTGACAGTTCTCTTCGTTTCAAATTTAAATGCAATTCATTTTTACCATACGTTGTAAAAACATAAACCCGCTGATCAGAGTTTTAGAAACACCGCCGCCCTTATTGGTAACGGAATTTTCGCGCCCAATTTTTCCTGTAGCCTTTTTATCGTAGACGACTCAATCGTGACACGAACTTCGCTAACTCTCATAGCAGGCTATGAATATTCAAATGACTACTACTAACAATATAGTACCTTCTTTGAATAATAAAATCATTTATTGTCCTGATTTTTAATAGGTATAACTCAAAATCAACGAGAAAAAAATCAAAAAGAAAAATATATATGAATATCTACAGACATTCACATAGTGCCATCTAGACCCAAACTAAGCATAAACCTGTAATATGGATAAAAAACAACGGATAAACATAGTAATATATTTTTTTGTAAATACATACATATGGTACATAGAAAACACCCAGATGAATACAAACAGACATTTTCATGCACACAAATGTTCGTACTGCCCGGGGATCGAACCCGGAACCGTCGGTGTACTTGCCGAAGTCTCAACCGTTACACCAGATGGATCGTCTAATATACCTAAGATCAAAGGGTCCCTCAGTCTCAGAATGTGCTACCATGAAGTCAGAGGGTCAGTTTAACATCTTCTGTGCAATAGAGGCAAACTCTTGCATATCTAAGACTATGCATTTGACAACAGAGAAGCCAATTAGCAATTATTTAAATGTAGTTCATCAGAACATACAAGGATTCTCTGGCAAAGACCTAGAAGTAGGGTTATTCTTAGAACATAAAAATGTACATGTATTATGTCTTACTGAACACTGGATAAGGCAACATAATTGTTATATTAATATAAATAATTATAAAGTTGGTAGTTTGTTTATGAGAGTGTCTGCTATTAGAGGTGGATCACTTATACTATTACAAGATAATTTAAAATTTAAAGAACGCAAAGATATTGTTGAACACTCTATTGAGCGAACTATTGAACTTTCCTGTATAGAGCTTGAGCAGTTTATTATAGTTTGTGTATATAGACCTCCATCTTCTGATTATAACTTATTTGAGACCACTATGGAGGAAGTTCTAAAAAAGGTTTGTAAATCAACCAAGAAGGTAATTGTATGTGGAGATTTCAACATAAATATTTTAGAATCGTCGCATAACTCTGTTCAGTTTATTAATTTGTTTAAGTCTTTAAATTTAACCTATCAATTCGCTGAGCCTACAAGAGCTACTCCTACTACAGCTACCTGCTTAGATAACATTTTTTGTGAAAATATTATACTTCAAAAAGCAATAATTAATTGCTTACAATCAGACCATAGTGGACAGTGGGCACAATTTGAGCACTGTCATGTCTCTAAAAATATAGATATTGTTTATAGGCCAGTAAATAAGAACCGAATTAATAGATACAAGGCTCTTGTTGACCAAAAAATTTCTCAATTGCATTATAATGTATCAAATATAGACAGTTTATATGAAAACTTATTTAATGTTATCAAAAGTACCTATGATTGTATATTCTTAACAAAATCAATTAAAGTAAATAATTTCAAATCCAAATTCTGTGATTTAATATAATAAGTAATATACTTTTTAAAATTTATATAACTTGAAAGCTACATCTTCGGATCCAATATTTATTGCCTTTGTTAGAAATTATTCAAAAATTTTTAAAAAAGTTTGTCACACAGCCAAGTCGATCTATTTGCGTAACAAAATAATAGGTTCTGGTAATAAAATTAAAGCCACTTGGAATATTATTAACAAAGAAACATGTAAGAATAAGAGTCGCGATAATAATTTCTCCATTAAAATTAACGATAATATTGTTAGCGCGGATCTCGAAGTAGCTAGTGTATTTGAAAATTATTTTACCAATATTCCAATATTGTTTCAACCAGCACTTTAAATTCAAGCTCTTCCATTGCTGGCTCTCTTTTGACATCTAGTGTTTCTGAATGCAAAAAAATTTTTAGCTTTAAGCACATAACTCCAGACACAATAACCAAAACTTTCAAGGAATTAAATATTAAAAAAACAGAAGATCTATGGGGTATTTCTACTCATATCATAAAAGTAATTATTGATAGTATTGCACCCCATCTAGCATTGATATTTAATACTTGTGTAGATAAAGGTCTCTTTCCAAATTTAATGAAATACAGTAAATTAATACCATTATTTAAATCCGGTGATAAAAGTGATCCATCTAACTTTAGGCCCATCTATTTTACCTGCATTAAGTAAAATATTTGAGAAAATTATATTCAATCAGTTGCTTTCACATTTTAACGTTAACAAATTATTACATGAGAAACAGTTTGGCTTCACAAAAAATAAAAATACTACTGATGCTGGGATTGCACTTATTAAGCATATTTTTGATGCCTGGGAGGACAAACATGATGCAATAGGAGTTTTTTGCGATTTGTCTAAAGCTTTTGACTGCGTCGACCATAAAACACTTTTATTAAAGTTGAGACATTACGGTGTATCAGAATGCTCATTGAGTCTTGTAGAATCTTACCTCTCTGAAAGAGTTCAAAAAGTCTGTATTAATGGCACAAAGTCGCATGGTGCCCTTTTGCGCATGGGAGTACCCCAGGGTTCAATTTTAGGCCCTCTATTATTTCTAATATATATAAATGACCTCCCTTACTATTGTAAAAGTCTTTCGGATATAGTTCTATTTGCTGATGATACGTCATTGATTTTTAATGTTAACAGACGTAAGGACTTTTGACGATGTAAATAGAGCTCTGTCTCAAGTAATGCATTGGTTTACTGCTAATAATCTTTTACTTAATGCAAAAAAAACTAAATGTATAAAATTCACTATGCCCAATGTAAGGCAGGTCGAGACCAACATAACTCTGAATAATGATCAAGTGGAACTTGTAAACTCCACTGCATTTCTTGGTATAACTTTAGATTCAAAGTTACAATGGGGCCTCACATTGAATCACTGGCTGGTAGACTTAGCTCGGCAGCTTATGCTGTTAGGAAGATAAGGCTTTTGACAGATGTAGAAACAGCAAGATTGGTTTATTTCAGTTATTTTCATAGTGTCATGTCATATGGTCTACTGTTGTGGGGTTCAGCTGCCGACATTAATACAATATTTGTACTACAAAAAAGAGCTATTCGTTTTATCTACAACCTTAGACCCCGTGACTCTCTTAAGGAACTTTTTAAAGAAATAAATATAATGACTGTAGCATCACAATATATTTATGAAAATTTAATTTACGTCCGTAAATACTATCATACCTTTAAAAAAAATTGTGACTCACACAATTTTAATACTAGGAATAGAAACAAACTTGCTGTTCCGGACTTGAGACTACATAAAGTAGGTAAATCTTTTATAGGAAGATGTATAAAGTTTTTCAATAAGGTACCGCAAAATATTGTCGAGTTACCTTTACACATGTTTAAAGCTAGAATAAAAAACCACCTTTCTAAAAAAGGGTACTACACTATTGACGAATATTTATGTGATAAAAATCCTTGGTCTTAAATTGCTCAGCTATTTCAGTGTTTATGATATATTGTTACATTAAGTAATTGTTTTTAAAAAAGGCTACACTGTTGAGTTTTCTTGGGTGCTTCTTTCTCAACAGGCCAATCCACTGAAGCGCTTTTTTTCAAAGCATCAAAATTCATATTTTTAGTTTAGTATTTTTAATTGTTTTTTATTATATTTTTGTATATTTTTTGACGTTCATAAGTGCTTTTTGTAAGCCTAATTTGAATAAAGAATTTTGAATTTGAATTTGTGTACAACGCAACGCTGGATGATATATCGCGTTGTACACAGATCATTAAGTACGTAATTCATCATCATCATCATCATTACAGCCTAATTATGTCCACTGCTGAACGAAGGCCTCCCCTAATGATTTCCACGCGGACCGATCCCTTGCAGTTGACATCCATCTGCTACCGCCACCTTAACCAGATCATCCGTCCATCTGGTTAGGGGTCGGCCTACGCTTCGCTTTCCGTTACGTGGACGCCACTCGAGAACCTTTCCGCCCCATCGGCCATCGGTTCTACGCACTATGGTTACTATGAGTACGCACTATTGGTTCTACGAATTATTTACGTAATTCTATCATCAGAAATTAAGATTTTATATTCAATTTTGTGTTTTATCTTTAATCTTAGCATAGTAGTGAATATGGACATAGTTAGTTATACTGGGACAGCTGCGCGTCCCGCACGTCAATTAGGAGAGCGCGTCCCGACCGCACGGATGACACATTCGCCGCCCCCATGCTTTAAATTTCCTTCTGCCCATCCCCCGCTCCCTTCGAGACAGGGCTGCCAAAGCTTTTTTTCTTTGACATCTAGCTAAATAACCGTTTATAAATTTTCATAAAAGCTTTTGATTTTTTTGTAGTTGTTAAAAAATGCCTTTGAATCGATTGATTTACTTACCACTGAGGAGCCAATATATAGAAAGTTAATTTTCGGCTTCACCTGGAAATTATTATTGGCAAGCGCAAAAGGCTTCATTTATATGGTCATATGCGTGAACACTTTACCTTTTATGCTTTTAATATTAGCTGTGTTCTGGCTAAAAGATAGAACAGGCAGTGAAATTTCAAGATACCGTCTCCTTATATTTACGTCACAAGTTAGCAAAGTGTGGACTTTTCTGGTGTATAATATAATAAGCTACAGTTTCCACGAATCACCAGATCGGCTGACTGTTGGATTGCTAACATTTGTCCTTAAAAAAATGATTATACAATGTTACTGTTTTTAACATACATAAAAAGTTTAATATATTGATGGAATAACAAATTCCGATATTAAATCTCGCTTAAACCATTTTGGATCAGCCCTATTTCCTCCCCGGTTTTTTCTTTCCGCGTAGATGGCAACCCTTTAGCAAATTGAATTAGGATGCAGAGTTCGCGACGCGTTCATCGCTGTTTGTGTCACGACCTCTAGTAATAATAATGTGGGCCCTTTATTTGGCAAATTATTCTTAACCAAATTGCACTGTGCCTTTGTTCGCGTTACTTTGACAACTGGTGACTGTCCACTGCTGAACTTAGTCTTTATGTTCACGATGGTAAACGGATTATCATGACGACCCTTGCACTACAGTAATGGTCGAGACGACGGCTACTACACCAAGGGTTTCGGGTTCTATCTCCGGGCATTACAAACATTTGTGTCTATGAACATGTCTGTTTGTAATGGTATGGTTGGTTTTATGTATACGTATTTACAAAAAAATGTGTATAAGGTTATCCGATACTAATTATCCTAAGTATAAGCTCTTCGCCAAATGTTTTTCCAAATAAATATGGGGCTAGATAGCGCTGTGAATTTCAATGGATATTTATTTATTTATCTCAACGCTTAGCAGACGGATCAGGTTTATGTTTAAAGACTGCTCATGAAGAATTTATAGAATTGAGGTCCTAGATTAAGAGCCTAGTTTACTTGACATCTCGGGCGGTCAAAGAGTTTAACTTCCCCACCGAGAAGCACGAGCCTACCCGTAAAGGATGTATGCCTTAGTCGTCCACGCGTGCCCACTGCAGGTTGGCCGACTTCACGTACAACCTTTCACTGTTAATTGTTCTATGTCTAAACCGCCTAACACTATACCCCCGCAACAAAATGGTTGTGGTGACCACAGACATCCGAATATACAATTAGGCTGGACAAGCCGCCAAGTTAATGGGCAGTTCCAGTGTCGCAATTTCTTTTCGGTTCTTACCTGTGAAAAGTTATTATATTTCTTGGTAAATTTACTGATTCATTGCGATGATGACATGTTACAATTGCACAGGATGGCATTTTGGAAAAAACGGTAATTTTCTAATATTCGTGCGTCTTGACTCGTCTCACAGAGCGTAAACTGGCAGCCAGTGTATGCTCGTTGAGCTTACATTTATCGCACTTAAACGCGGCTTGCCCCATCTCCTGTATTGGGAAATCTGTGGTGGTGACACTGGTATTCTAATCTACCTCGCTTAATAGATCCGCATAAGTTGTAGTTTTAAATACGAATCCATGCTGCATTTTTGTCAAAATAATTCCAGTCCTCCGCATTTCTCATACAGCCTCAACTTTTCGCAAGTCGTCAAAAGAAACCAAGGAAAAACTATATACTTTGATATCTATGGTTCCGGTTTGAATTCCCTTGAACTACAAACTTTACGTAATGTTTTAAAGTTAATAGTGCCACATTCATAACAGAAAAAAGTCGATAAAAAACTGTAGACATTTGTATTAAACACGAATAAGTCTTAATAGTCAAATCCAAACTCAGCGTGAAATTTGGCATGGCTAAATGTACATATTAAGTAGAGGGTATAGCCATCCCAAAGCATTTAATTAATTCATACATCCTAAGGCGACACGTCCCCATCGTGGACCCGGATAAGTAAGGGAGCCATTGCCATGCATAAATTTGCCTGCAAATCAGAGGTAATAGATACGAAATGTACCATAGAGCAGAAAGTTTCTGACTGTCGAAAATGGTGTCATGTTGTTTCGTCTATGTTTAAATATGCCTAGGTCTTTTGGCATGAGCGCTTTGTTCTTACACTTTACATCAATTTTGGTTCATCGGTGATGGTACACAGATTTGTTGTTATCATTAGGAGGGCAGCTACTAAAGCGAGGTCTCCGTGGAAAAAATAAATACTGTCTGTCTTTTTGATGACGTACTGATGTTGAAGTTTTGAAAAGTACCTACTTATAATGCTAACTCAGATTGGTTGATGTTAACGACTTCATCCTAAGAAAATAGTTTGGAATATAAAATCAAAGTATGCTTGCAAGATACACTATATAGGCAGTGCGGTTAAGTCTCGAAATTTCAAAACAAGAGACAATTCACTTCCAAAAACACAGTCATATCTAAGTGTATATCTTCTAATCAACTCCCATCATTACGAGTGAGAATCACTGGGCCGTCTTAAATCCATCCATTAATTCATCAGGACCATAAAGTCTACAGTATCGAGCACCAGGAAGCGAGGGGCACCATGATCGGCACCGCGCATAAATTTGCGTGCAAATGCACCGCGGAGCAGTGTTGCTACCTTAACTCTTTTGTAGCACTTTTTACTATATAGGATCTTTTTTAACTATTTAGCCCGGCAAGTTTCTTAAATTTAGCATTTTTAGTTTCTTACAAATATTCCACCAGTCTGAAAAAAGAGGTACACGTTGTGCCTAATATATAAGTCGATAAGTACAAAAGACAAATACACTCTGTATTACCGTTAAAACATATTGGTCCTAACTAAAATTAATGTCGGTAGATGGGTGAAATTTTGCGACGGACTCGTCAGAGCACTATCGGTGTCATCTCTCTAGGTTTCAGCATTTAAAAAAAAAGTCTTATTTGTTATTGAAGCTCCATCTATCCCGATGTAGCCCTTTTTATCTTCTACATCTGCCCCAATACTAAAACTAAGGTGGCAACACTGCCGCGGAGGAGCGCCGTTATCGGCGCTGACGTTATTTACGAAGGCGACGACAAACTCGAAAACGTAAGCAATCGTCGGGGTGCTGCAATGTCTCCCAGACATAGCCTTTAAAGGATATTAGAGTTACTCATATGTTTAAAATCAAAAATTAAAAAAATGAAATAATATTTATTTATAACAAAAGTCACATTTTAGGGTATTGATCTCCTCCTGTTAAGCTTTTAAAACCGGCCTTTTAATACATAAAAGGCGTTCGGCTGCGTGAACCGAAGGTCATAGGTTCGAATCACTCGGGGAAAAATTTTCTTTGTGCGATTTTCCCTAGTTTGCTTAGGATATTATAGGCTGAATCACCTGATTGACCGGAAAGAAGATTTTGCCCAAGCTTCGGAAGGCACGTTAAGCCGGTCCTGGCTACAATCTAATGATAACACCCACCATTCCGCATTGTACCGGCGTGGTGAGTTACGGTCCAATCTCCCCATAGCCATGCTGTGCGAATAGGCCTGTGCCCTGCAGTGGGACGTTGTAGGCTGATGGTATAGTTATTAGATAGACAAAAATATCTAAGACATAAGCGATCGTCGGAGTGCAGCGGCTACAGTGGCTAGGTAGGGTGTATTTAAAGTACTGATGTATTTAATCGTCGTTGTCACTTTGAGTGACTGCGGATAGTGATACTATTTATTTCGCTTCGTCGTAAACCTGTCGCTGTCTGTGACATAGGTGTCCATTTTACACCAGATATTGTTCGACAGGATGCAACAGTGGCACGATATATCGTATAACATATCGTTGCATATCAAACGATATATTGCCGTTTATCGATCGATATATCGTTGCAAATCGAACGATACTCGTATATCGTTGTCGCAGCACGACAGCGGAAGCCGTATAAGATAGTGCTGCGATCGGATCGATATCGAGTCGATACGGTTTACGGGAATGCGCGCACCACGATTGAACGTTTCGAAAATTTGCCTACCCCTTTATTGTCGCACTTCCGCTGCCGGTGGGCCCGATCGACTTTTATACTACCGAATGGGTTCGCGAGGAAAAATTATGACCGGCTTTTTTAATGTGAACGTATGTTAATGATTTGGTGAGGCGTATACATCACTTCCAATTAAGGGTTCGACATCTTGAAAGCGTAAAATGTACGTTCGAAACAATGTATATCTACTGGTTCTACTTTTAGTCTATATAAACATGTTATTAATGTTTTGAAACCATTGAAAGATTTGACAAATCAAAAAGCACACTAAAAAGAAAAAATCTTATTCATTGCAGTTAACTTTTACGGCAAAAAAATGTTTACACTAAATTTAAAATACGTTTCTAGGTCATTATACTCGTAGTTTAATCATGCTTACAAATGAATATATGGACCTTAATGAATTGGTATGGAAGCAGAAACGTTTGCTGCTACGTTTTTCGATATAGGTATTGCTATGTTTGGGAACTTCACTATTCTAGGTTTTTCTTAATTCTGCAAAACAAATTTATTATTATTTATTAACCATCCACTCCAATAATATACCCACACAATAATGACCTATATGACATATGACCTACATGTGTAAAAGGCTAATAAAACTTGTTACAAAATTGTACTGTTAAATATATATACGCATATTTATTTATTGATACCAGTATTTTGATGCTATAGTATAGCGATATTTCATGTCGGGCCATCGTTTGCAACTTTATAAGGCGCAAATACGTCCCCACATGGAATATTGCTCCACCTTGGGCAGGTGCGCCTCATTACCAGCTTTTCATTTGACCGCATTCAAAGACGCGCTGCTCGGATCGTCAACGATCCGTTATTTCCGATCGGCTCGATGCTTTAGGTTTGCGTAGAGATGTGGCTCGCTCTGCATCTTCTACCGCGTATATCATGGGATGTTCTGAGATTATTCGAACTCGTTCCGGCTGCTACATTTCACCACCGCACTTCGAGGCAAAACTCAAAATTTCATCCTCACCACCTAGATGAATGGAAGTCCTCGACAGTGCGTTTTTGTCGTAATTTCTTGCCACGAACGACGAAATTGTGGAATCAGTTGCTGCCGGAGATATTTCCTGAGCGATACGACCCGGCGACCTTCAAAAAAAGAGCGTATTCCCTGCTGAAAGGCCGGCAACACATTTCAGTGCCCTCTGGTATTGCAAATGTAAAATGTACATGGGCGGCGGTGACATTTACCATCAGATGAGCCGTTTGCTCGTTTGCCTGCTATAGTATATAAAAAAAAAAAATAGTATTAAAAACCTTGTCGTGAATCAATAAAACGGGTTTCTTTTTAGTTGTAGGTACTTAATGCAATGATTAAGCAGTACCTAACAAAGCAAAATTCCTAAGAAACCTATGTTTTTTTTCGTCAATACCGCGGTATTTTAATTATTTCATTGTATTTTGTTAACTGTTTTGTTTAAATGTACTATAAAATGCTGCTAGTTTCAATAAATAAATTTTTTTCGACGTTCATAAGTGCATTTTTGTAAGCCTAATTTGTATAAATAGCTAAGGACATTTATCTACAGAAATCATGCCAATAAAAAAATAACGTTAAAATAAATTTGGAAAACAATTATATCATTATAATGCACGGTTGTACATTGATATTGCAAAATAAATCCTTCATTGTAAGATGTGTGTAACGTGTGGTAACGTAGGTAGATAAGTAAGTTCTAAAGCCTATTATTTGAATAGGTACTTACAGAAGTACAAAAAAAGGTATGTCACTTGCACTAACCTAGAATGGTGTCAACCACAGACATCCGAATACAATCAGACTGGACAGCCGCCAAGTTTATAGGCAGTCCCAGTGTCGCAATTTCTTTTCGGTTTACTTATGTGAAAAGTTATTATATTTCTTGGTAAATTTACTGATTCATTGCGATGATGGCATGTTACAATTGCACAGGATGGCATTTTGGAAAAACGGTAATTTTCTTAATATTCGTGTGTGTCTTGACTCGTCTCACAGAGCGTAAACTGGCAGCCAGTGTATGCTCGTTGAGCTTACATTCGTCGCACTTTAAAATGCGGCTTGCCCCATCTCCTGTATTGGGAAATCTGTGGTGTCAACTGTGTTTTGAGTTTTTTAATCGCTCAATCTTATAAAAGTCATGGCATAACTCACAGGCTAGTAAAACACAAATCATTTTTATATTTTTTTCATTTAGTGTTAAAATTATTAGTGCACCGATTATGGTATTCGATGTTTGTGGTTGGTTTTTATTTAGGATTCCGCAGCCAATTTGCAAAAAACGGAACCCTTATGAATTCGTTATGTCCGTCCGTTCTTTTCTTTGAAATTATAAGGACTACACTGTTGAAAGTTTGAAAATGTATGTATTCTGTAAGCAGCATTGAAGTTTTTTAACACTAGAAGATTAATCAATTTACGTTTCTTTTAATTTTCCGGTGACATATATTATACCTAATTAACCTTCCAACACCGCATAGCTATGAAATGTTTGGGCCGTCAACCACCACGCGGGTTCAGTGCGAATTGGTGGTGCATACACGGTAAATATATTCATATGCATGTGTATGTAATAGATTACGATTTCGGTTCTACTTGACTATTGACGGCATTGGATTCCACGAAACAACTGTACACCAAATTTTTAGCACTAGCCAAAGTTTGGTTTTATTCGGTACTAAATTTTATGTGACACCATCCTAGTACACAGTAATCGCGTGCGATCAGTTATAATAAATCCGAATGCTGATTCGATAAAGTAAAAATAAACAGTTAAATCGATTTTGTAACTCCCGATTCGTGCGATCGTAAATTCCTACTATTTGTCGCGTGTTTGCAGTTTAAGTTGGCTTTTGATTTTTCAAGGTTTAACTTAACTAATATTACTGTTCTATTGTGAATCAGTGAAAATAGTGCACCGCATTCTCTTTGGAATTATTTTAATTGTAGCTTCACAAAAGCGGCCATAGTTTAGTATAGTTTAAAATATAATTTATTTTGAAGTAAAGTAGAGCAAACAAGTTTCTGCTTATTGAGTAGGTAAAGTCAATGAACATTTAGACTAAACCTTAGGTCAGAGTTACTCTGACGTAGTTTATTTGTAACGACTGCTATATTGGTAACCGGAACGATGCACGGAATCATCTTTCACTATAGACAACGTGAGTGATACGTCCTGCAATGTCCTTACTTAGCTGTGGCGCACATAAAATAACATTCCTAAAATTACTATCACAAATGACCTGCATCATATGTCCTCTCACCGCGGGATTTGAACTTAATTCAAACAGCTGCCGTACCTCGACGCGCAACCCATTAAACCAAGTTGGCAGTTAACAAAGCTTACATTACTTAAATTGTTTATCAGAAGTTCGAAAGCTTAACAGGAAAAATGGTTGAATGATGGGATTATTTTCGGGTGTGCTGTTAGCCGAGGTCACACATGGCCTTCCCAGCTTCACTGAAGGGGGGATTTGGCCGAAACTCGCCATCCTCAGAAAAAAAACATTTTTTGTTTGACATTTCTTCTTGATCTATTTAGTGTATTGTTCATTTATGCCTATCCATAATCGATCATTGTGACAGTAGCTTAACTTACACCTTACACTATCACCAAATGAACGGACTATCCACGCCATCTAATGAATATCGGTTTTTAATATTTAACGCATAGATACGAGTAATATATTTTTTTAGTTTACGAAAAAAATATCTCTTGAGTAAGTAATTACTAATCGTCGCAATTAAGATGAAAACGTGGGGCCTTGATATTTTAATGGCTGAATGTTATATTATAATTACACGTCTGCCCGTAAGCACGGTCACGAGGTAAGTGTCAAAATTTATTTCTCTTTCGTTTATTTTGTTTTCATACTGCAGACAAGTATGTCGCTGCTTGGGAGGTCTTTTTTAAGTTTATAATTAAATGAATGCTTAATGCTTTTGGGAATTTGTCTCAATAATGTTAAAAACGCCTACAAGGGAATAGTGGTTGCGTGAAGGAAAAGTAAAATTGTATTTTATTACTTTTATTTTTACTTTAGATAGATTTAATGGAATACAAAAACTCAATACCTATATAAGACATTCCAATCTTATACAGAAATCTGTATTATGAAAACATGACTGTGATGATAATAATGGTTCAAAATTGAATGTAAGGTGCTGACTGTTGATGATTTAAAACCCTATAAATTGTCTGAAGTTTTGTTGTTTTCAGCAGAACTTACCACGAAGACTTGTGGTTGCCAGACATTGGCCGTTCAGTAATCATTGTACTAACGATCGTTCTAATAATGTTGAAGATACATTGCCTTCAAAACCCCTAAAAGTGACGCGTCCCAATGTTCACAAATCCATATAGTTTACAACTCATTAAAATTATGTTTATGACGTTTCGTGCGCCTAACCGTTACACCCCATCTATTGCAACCCATTTGTTTTTTAAACACAAACCTTTTTTACCTTTATTCCGGATGGTAATTTTACAGTTTAGAGCACGTCAATCTATTAATATGATGGCCGCGGCATTACCCGTTTCGTGACTTTCCAAATTACGAATTAGCATTGTCTTTGGTTTTTTATGTTTATTTTTAAATTCATCGCGTCGTTAACTTGCCAGTATGGCTGGCATTATAGTATTGTTGATTTATAACTGTCGTTCATTTTTTTTTTTATTTCAAATGGTAACGAATGGTTTGATCGAGTTCGCGTTATCGGAATCGGTCGGATTTATGTTTGGCATCAATTTGGTTTATAGGGATCGCTAGGGAGAAGGGAAGGTGGATCAATTTTTACATAGTACCAGTAGTAGTAGCAACAGTAAGTGAAAATCTTTTAATATAATATAAATTTCCTATCATATTATTCCTACAATTTCTAAACAAATTATACGTCATGTGGCATCTTATGTATAAATTCTAGTATAGTAATTAGATAGTGCTGATTGATCTAGGGCTAGGTCATACATGCTCTATCGGTGACTACTTTAAGTAGTGGATTCACTAGGTCGGGAATAAGCAATGTCAATTTGCGAAACTATAAGATGAAGGAGTATTCCTGAATTTTATTCTGCAGGATTTTTAGCATTATATATGAGTTTGGTTTGCTATTCTTAATGTTAAGAAGTGCTAGATCATAAAACCAACGTTAAATTCACAACAAACTTGCATTTTCATCTATAGCAACATGAAAAACGGAAATATTTATAATTTTGATCTGTAATGCAAAAAAATTAGAACAAGCAACTATATTTGATTGAAGTATTTTTGGCAAGATTTTTTGCGTACAATCTCTTACGAACATACAACTAGCGCCATCTAACGCTAAGTAGCGGAGTCACATGAGCTTATAGTAGGAACTAACGCGAATTCACAACTTGAGACTTAACTAATTTATTAGCTGGGAAACAACCTAGAAAAGTAAACTTAAACATTAAAATTTTAGTTTAAAATATTATGTCCAATTTTTACATATAAAAATTGCGTGTTATTTTCTAATAACATGACTGTGAAATCCCTACACGTACTTAGTATTACATTTCAAAATTAAGTAGGTAGTACCTACCACTTAAAAAGCCTTTTAGGTGTTGACTTTTTAGGTTTTAATGAGGATGATGAAGTACCAACTTCCAAGATCAATTCAAATGGAAATGGAGCAAGAATTTTATTTCTGTGTTCCCTCTTATGCAGTACTAAGTAGGTATCGATCAAACTTGGGGTTCTGTTGAGTTTATTAAAGTTCACATTCCACCTTTTACCCATCGTGGAGGACCATAAATATGTCATTACGAAGTACAGAAAGTTCCGCGCTGATGCATTATTAATATTTTAATCTGCAACATAATTTATATGATTACAACGTGTTATGCTGGCTAGTAACGATGCAGGTGTTGCCAATACTAAAGCTCGTTTTATTATTAAGGAATTAATCCGTGCTTTGGAAAGGCACGTTTAGAAGTTTGTCCAGCTGCATTTTTCTATCAATTGTATTTTAAACACCTACCAAACCGCATTAGACCTGAGTGGAGGAATTCCACCCTACCTTGCAATTGTGATTTTAGATTGATTGAATCGGAACGTGAATATAATATTAAGGGATTTTGGACGCATGAGGCGGGGACGACCCAGGAGGACTTGCCTTGACCAAACTAGTCAAGTCCTTAAGAAGGCTAGGGTTTCATACACACTATTTTATTTGCCCAAGCAGGACAAATAAAATAGTGTGTATGAAAAGATTGATGGATATAAATGAAGCTAAATAAGTATGTCAGAAGTGCGCAAAGTAGCGTTCCATCAATGTGCCGTCCCCTCTGGGACCAAGGCGTGAGATTTTTTTCAAATTATTTTTTCATTGTTACTAAATTAGACATTGTTATTAAATGAATAATAATTAGAATTAAAACCTATTTAAGTTATTTATGGTTATTTAAGCGATTTAATCGCTTATTAAAGTTATATCAAATGTTAGAAGTAAAGTAAAATTATTATTGAAATTATAAAACATAGTTAACTTTAATAATGTATAATTAACTTTAAGAAACCTGTAACATGATCTGAATTTATTAATTGCTTAGTTATTGAATCTACATAGTTGATTCTTTGTAGTCTGGAACTATACTTATAACGAATCATTATGTATTAGGGATTATTATAGGTTAGCGAAAAATCTTTTCGCATAATTATAAAACTTTCAATTGTGATAAAATCTCTGATGGCCATACTATTTGTTGTCACTTAAAAGTAAAGATAAAAATTCAAATAATAATTCCATATGATAATAAGAAAAACGCGTGATATCTATTGTTTCTCTTACCGTCAAAATGGTCGATAATAAAGAAACTCCATAGGTACATTGAAAACCTAGTGTAGTGTCTGTGAGAGTATCACAAATTTAGTATAAGCATTTATAATCCGCTGATTTTGATACCAAAGATGCACGACGCTCTGATCTTATGGAAATAAAGGATGTACTTACGCCTGCTGAAACATGAATCAATCGTTAGGCGATTTGATAGCAAATGTCGCTAACATATCTGACTGACGTAAGCCTTTCAAATCTTATTTAGTTACTTATATGCATTTCAAATTGAGTTTTATTTCTCAAGTGCAGAACCCAAAATCGAAATCCTAATCACCCATAAAAAAGTTTTAATTGTAATGATATCACAATGACTTTTATAGTCTATAACCTAACCTATAGAAGATAAACGTATAAATAAATAAATATCCACTGACATTCACACAGCGCCATCTGTACTAACAACGGATAAAAATACTATTATTTATATATTTTTTGTAAATACATACATATTACACATAGGAAACACCCAGACCATTACAAACAGACATGTTCATCCACACAAATGTTTGTACTGCCCTGGGATCAACCCGGAACGCTTGGTGTTGCAGCCGACCTCTTTACCGCAACACCAAATGGGTCGTCAAATATACGTATTTACTCAAGAGAGTAAACTTTATCCTAAATACCTAAAACCCTTAAAGTAAAAAATAACAAGTAGCACACGTACTGGAAACTGTGAAGCAATCATACTTTCGGGAAACATTCAAAGTACCGGGTATAAGAGACCTAACATCTGATGTCTCGGGTGACGGGCGCAGTGCGACATTGATGGAGAATAGCAACTGTTTATCAGTTGTTGGTCTCCTTCAATGCCGCTCTGTCATGGTCAGGCGTATCATTTACCATCAGGTGAGCATCCTGACCGTCATCTTCACTTCGTAACATGAAAAACGATAGAAAAAAAACACTATAAATCTTGATTGCAATGGCACTTGCAATTTTCAACAGGGGTTTAATAACACGACCTTCTTATATGAATAATAAATCATTTATTCAGCTACTTGAAAATTTACAAAGCATTAAAAGCTGCCACCCACAACCCGCATTGGGCCTCCGTGGGTTACGACCCAATCTCCCTGCAGTGAGATGTTATAAGTAGGCTGATGATAATGCTGATTAAAAAGCTGGTAAAATGCTTGATGATGATTAAAAAGCTGATACAATTCTTAAACGTTTTGCTGTTTGATCTCCTGTGCTTCCGCATTATATTATACCAGCCAGTACTTTGCCATGTTTTAGATGTTAATTCAAAATGTGTCTGCCACTAAACAAATACCCCACCTAACCCTACGTGTGTGCAAACTCCAGGTGTAAGAACATATCCGTTTTTTTCTGACTACTGCTGTTGGCTGCAGATGTCCGTAAAGTAGTATCAGTCTCGTTGTACTACAGGGGGTTACAAAAATGCTGACCTATCATTATAATAATACTGTTTTAAGAGATTGTGGTTACCCACCGGTTACTTAAAACAAATAAGACCTCAAAATCTAATTTTGTAACAGACTTATTGGTTATATGTACCTAAATAAAGAACTTAATATACATTTCTATAATAGGTACCTACTTACTACTACTTACGGTACTTTTACTTCATGTTATAAACTATCTTTTCAAAATGTACGTAATGTCATATCGATTAGGTATATTATATGAAACACCTAATCAGTACTTCGGTTATATTTCCTAGATACTACCAAACTCAAAACCACATTTTCTCAAAACTTAAAAATCATAATTTTTACTACCAAAATAATATAATATCTTCAGAAGAAAACTTTTCAATACTTCTGCATTATGTGAGATTGGTCTAAAAAGCGCCATCTATGTTTGTCCAGTTGCAGGTTCATGGTTTATCCCTGCTTGCGTTACAAACGCCATCTATCCAAGGGTGCAGTACGTACTACACCTCCGATAAAGCAAGCATTCGGGATAAGGGGAAAGCTTGTTGGAAAAGAAAAAATGTAAAAGCTTTTGGCGACGTGTGTGGCGTTTGTTTGAGACATTGGCTACTTCACCAAGGTTTCCGTGTTCAATCTTCGGGCACTACAAACATGTCATTGACCATTTTTGAAGTTATCTTTAACTGTTATTTGTTAAAGGTGTATTTTGGTTTTGATAATTATTCGTCATCATCAGCTCATTATACGTCTCCAAAGGTACGTAGAGGCACGACCCTACCCGTATGGCTATAGGGTGTATAGGCCTAGTCATCGACGCGGGCCCAGTGCCGATTGACCGACTTCACGCACAACCTTTGAATTTCATCGTGCACAGGTTTCCTCACGATGTTTTCCTTCACCACATTGAGTTAAATAACTTATATCAACGCTTCACCGTAAAAGCATCGGATAAACGTTCATATGATTTCGAGAATTTGAAATATCATTGGTACGTTGAGAGTTTTTAACATGCATCCTCTAGATCGGATGGCAACAGTCCACACCAATGAGCCACCGACGCTCGAATAAAGGTCATTATTATTTTGAGTAAAGCTTAAGCACAAAAAAAACAGTACAATGGCTAAGTTAATGTCTTATTCTGTAACAGTTTGCCTCAAGACCGCACGTTTGTTCATTTATCAAGTTGATAAACTGTTTATTGTCTATTTGGAATTTAACTCTATTTGAAATATTGTCCGAATATTGTAAATAAACCGTATTCCATACAAAATTCTGATTGGACAACAAAATTGTTTACTCTCAATATTGGCTAAGTATTGCTTTTATTTAAAATGAAATATTTAAGCGGGCGCTAAATAAATATAATACATGATTTCACAAACTGACGTTTAATTTTTTTAGTCGTACACTGAAGTTTATCTACTTAACGGAATTCAATATGTGTCACAGTATTTAATTAGGAATTCAGTAATTATAAATAATTAAGATCAGGAACAAATTATTGGTTTCATTCAGCTTATTATCCCACTATTGTTTGACATACGTTTTGAATGGTTGTTCTTCTAATGTTATTTCATCTAAACACTTCTAGCGTTCGATTGAATAAAGTAGGAGAGGTTACTGATATAATGATGTCTAATCTTTTGAAATGTGTTGTGCATATTATTATTATTGCGACCACTTGATTGGAAAATAAGCGTTGGCTAACCAGATAGACCGATGACCTTAAGATGGCGCGTAGCAGATGGATGTTGTCAACTGCTCGATGGATCGGTGCCTTCGTTCAGCATTCAGTCATGATGAAGCTGTTGAGGATGATTGTTTATTTCTCGCTTGAATTCGGTCATCCCGCACTAGGCCCGGTCGTAGACTAAGGACACCCGGGTTCGGATAGGCTCATGCCCTTCGGTGTGGACGTAAAATGAGCTGATGATGATGATGTAAGCTGAATACCTAAGTATGACCATGGAATATGAGGCATACTTGAAAAAATTATGAATATAATGTGTCATCAACGATATGGCTGAGAAAGTAGCACCTACTGAATGAGATGAGAATGCTTGGCAGGAATTGAAGGAAGATACCGTGCCAACCCCAAGTAATCCGGACCCCAGGCATGTCTATGATGAAGTACTATTTCGCAAGAGTTTTCCATTTATCAAAAACTAATGCAATTGTCATCCCCTGAATGCAATCATGGCAGATAAGCTCACGCACACTAACACAACTAGCTGACAAATGCAAATAAAACTTGAGTCCCCTTCAAAAATCCTTTGTTGCCCTGAAGCTGGCAATTTGGCATATCAATGGCGCCTATGTATTAATTACAAACCGGCCGACAACCCTACGCTTAACGCTGCTTTTAACTAAGCGCACCCCTCAAAACATTGCTTAACTGTATAACAATATAAATTTAATACTAATGCTGCTAAAGTTCAAATTCAACTATCAGTACTCGTTGAATTAACATGTCAAAGGAACGGTCATGTGAAACCTACACATTCAACTGTTCACTGTAAACGTGTGAATATAGAGTTGAATTTCCCACAAACAAATGAAATAGCTAGGGGTGTGAATTAAGATATCGTAAAAGGGACAAAGGGGAATGTCGGGGTATCACACTAAAAGCGCTTAGTGTCAACCTCATATGTCTTTGAAGTCTCATGTGAAATATTCAGAGTGGGTCGGGGCTATTTATTCGTGAGGACAAATAGCTGGGCGTGTTGTGACATGTTTCGCAGTGACATCGAGTGGCTTAGCAGGGCCTTTGTTGGGTATGCCCTTAATAAACACGTAGGCGGGCCCTGGGCTTTGATGAATACATTTTTCTGCTTTACTTGTTTGCATGAAACTTCAATGTAACCTTATATCCTAACAAAGTATTTTTTGGTAAATAAATGTCAACATTTTCAGTCCTATTTTATTTTCATGGTTTTCTTCTAAGAGTCGATATGGCTTAGTAAACTGTATTTATGGTAATGCGACCAATATTGGACCAAAATTGGTCTGGATGTCTTGGAATCCTTACGAACATGGAAAGTTAAGCAAGACAGTGTTCTATTGTCTGAGGTGCACCACAATACATAGACTCCTTCTGTGAGATATCTCCGTCTTACCCGATTGTTGCAGCACCGGCAAACACCCGTTCGCAGTCAAACTAGGTATATTGATATACTAAGCTCCCAAACCATTTAAGGGTGATAACCATCCAGGAGGCGACATGGTCTTGAGAAATCCGTACATAACAAAAGCTCTTTAAAATGAGTCATTGGGGAAGGACCTTTGTCCAGTCATGAACTTTAAGACTGTAGGAGTATCAATTCCAATTGTTCATCCAGCAATTATCTGTATGAACAGAATTGCTGGACGACCTCCTTTAATGCTAGTGCTGTATTAGAGCCCGTTGTTATCAAAAACTCACAAAATACGTCGAGTATAATATCTAAATACATTAAATGTTATAACGCAATTTCCCAAAATGTTTTTCAATCTGGTTGTCTAAGAATTATTATTTTTTGTTTGGTTGCAACTCTACGTTATTCGCCAGAAATCTTGTTTCGATCCCAGAATAAACATGGATGCAATATACGAAAATAAAAAGACACGTGGTAGCGATGAGCTTACTTTGCGTGACGCTTAAAGAAACACCGCTTTTCCTAATTGTAAGGTATACGATCGATTGTTTAGCGGAATAAACAAACAAATTCTGAGCGTTAAATTCAGGTGGCTACTTTATCTGGGAGCGTAGGATCGAACCCTACAGGTCGAATGCATAGTGAAAGTCACTAAGTGCGTAGTATGTTTCCGTAGCCAAATGGCAAAAAACGATAAAATTAAAAATGTATGATATAAATAAATAAATAAATCAATAAATAAATATCTACTGACAATCACACAGCGCCATCTAGCCCCAAGTTAAGCGTAAAGCCTGTATTATGGGTACTAAACAACGGATAAACATACATGTATACATTTTTTTTTGTAAATACATACATATTATACATAGAAAACACCCAGCCATTACAAACAGACATGTTCATGCACACAAATGTTTGTACTGCCCGGGATCGAACCCGGAACCTTAGTGTTGCAGCCGACCTCTCAACTGCAACACCAAATGGGTCATCAAATATATACATTATATACATTCCTATAAAAACTAACAACAAAATTTGGTTTGTACGATATCTAGTCAGTATTTTTTTTATACGTCATAAACGGTGATATTCTTTTTTGTTTTTTGGTGATTTTTTCTCGTAATAAATCTGAAGTAGGTACCTCAGTTAATAATGAATATTTTATTTTATGTTACTTGCTGCTACGGAACCCTTCACGTGCTAGACCGACTCGCACTTGGCTATTTTCCTAATTAGACTAAGACGTTACAGGCTGAAACCCCTCATTGTTTGAAAAGGAAAATGATTGCGTGCTTCGGAGAGCTCGTTATGATGCCTTCGGTCGCAGCAACCACTATGTCACGGTTACAAACTCTGACACTAGAGTCGGTTATTCGACAATATGACTACATACCTTAGACAAACATTAAACTAACTGAATGCACAATCTCACTCAAAAAGTGTCCGCGGCAAAAATCTGCCCATCGCGTCAATTGGGCAGAATTTTCATTCATTATTACGTCGCGCGCTACATGTCATAGTGACATGCTAGTGTTAGGAAGCGTCGGTGGCTCAATGGTGTGGACTGTTGCCCTCCTACCGGGAGGGCTGAGATTCAAATCCCGCCACGTACCAATGTGTTTACGATTTTTCAAAAATATAGGTACGTTATCCAACGCTCTTACGGGAAAGGAAAACATCGTCAGGAAACCTGCGCACGCCTGCGAAGAGATTCAAATATTATGCGTGAAATCGTCCAACCCGCACTGGGCCCGCGTCGACGACTAAGGCCTAATCAACCTATACGGGTAGGCTGGAGCTCCTCGGCTGGGACGTTGAATGAGCTGATGATGAATATAAATTATATTAACTACAACATAAGTAGGCGCGTACTTTAAAAATAAAATTATGCGTTACCTAGTAACACACGTTACTATAGAAAATATAAAATCCAATATGCAATTTAATAACGCCTTCTAATCCGCCTACATAGCCCTTCCAAAGGTTTTGGAATACGGTAACCGGGCATGTCACAACCTTATTGGGGGCCCTTTGTCCCTGCCCATTCTGTACCCTGCTCACCACTCGAGAGCATTCGGATTGTCAAGTGTGAGTGACGTTGAGGGCCCGTCCTACAAATCAATTTCCTGCCGCCATGAATGTTTGTATATGAAAGTGGTTTCCGAGTGGTAGAAGAGAGTAAATACGTCAATCAAGACTATTTTAGTTACTTGGAGTAGTTTTGATTAAAAGCATTATTTTATTCTAACCGCTCTTATAAGACAATCCAGTCGAAACCCCGGGCATAGCTTTTTGTATCGCTAGCTGCGCGATCGAAAAAGTCGGTTCGTCAAGGAAAATCTTCTATAATCACTTTTATACCTATACCGGACTTAATCGTACATTTTTAGTAAATTTTCAATTTGATATCAAGTTCATTTGTATTTTTATATCAATTGTTTTTTTTGTTTAAGGATGGTTAAAAATGTCGCTTTATATATCTATTAAGTCAGTTTTGTATCGACCTATATCCGAATAACATAACTCTTACTACTTAAAAATCAAAATGTTTTTATTCAATTTAGGTCCATACATATTACTTATGAGAAGAATCCAGCAAGAAACTCATTAGTTACTCTTTTTAAAAAAACGTGTTTTGTACAGCCTTATATTATTTCTTTACATATATATTTATCTTATATATCAATAGTGGACCAGATATCAAGTCTCTTTCGCTGTAGCCATTCATTTTCACAAAAGACCTCTCACAAGCCGTCATAAAACATGTTAAACTAATGCAAAATAATAGAATGAAGGGATTACAAGAGTTCGTCCCGATCCCATCAATCATAGAGAAGGCCTCGCACAAAAACTTCTAACTTTTTACAAGGACCAACAAACACGGTCACAATGGGCATCGCGACGACAAAGGGTACTCCGTCTAGTTTTTTTCCCCCGATGTAATAGAGTTTAATCCCGATATCCCTGAGGCAAGTGGAGGTTGTAGGCCAATTATTGTGGGCAGACGAGTGCCATTGTGTCCGAAGCACTGGAATGAAACGTGGACCTACTGTCGGTATCTGTTACAATGGGTCTGCTCATTTCACAACTATCGAATTCGGGTGGTTAAGTGATGACAATTGGAGAAAGGCTCTTTGTCCGCTTTGTGGTACTCATATTACGCAATTAGGTTAAAATTATAGAATTGGACAGCGTTGGTATTGCTTTGTATTTAAAGCTGCAAACACGTAACATAGATAATGCTGACACCGAAATTGGATTCGCTTAACGTCAATCGCTGGATTCGACATGTGATATTGGTAGTTTTAGAACTGATACGTTCGTGCATTACTAAATACATTGGTATGTGCGTACTAATTGAAGTTTATTGTTTATCAAGTACCTTATAACGGAGCGCTCCAGCCTTTTTAAAAATTGTCATCTTAAGTCTAGGTGGACACAGGTTTTCCGCATTTTGTGCCTGGTATGCTTATTAGCTCATCTAGCCTCCACCTCCACCGACGACAGGGCGTTGGTTCTTCAAGCCAGAAAACGTCCTACGCTCTGCTTCCTAAAACGTATCAAATCTTGTGTAAATGAAAATGTTAAAAAAAGAACATATATTTTAAGTGTATAGATATTTTTATGTTCTTTTTTACAATAAATTTATTCTATTAAGTTCCATAATCATGTGTATGAAAAATTAATAAAACGTTTTTGCTTAATTCTTTATCTTTGAATTCACCATATTAAAGTTAGTAAAATTACCAACTTAATGAGCTCTCACAGGTAGTATCGCGTGAGTACACGTTTCACGTTAAAAGTATTCTTAACATCCTTGAAGAAAGAACTTAACGTACCAACTGTTACGTGCAAAGGAACGAAACAAAATAATGAGATGCAATATTTTGTAATATTTTCCATTCCGATATCTTTGGATGTAGGATTTTTATGATATAAGTGAACGGGACTGTCAGTGCGCTCACCTGATGGTAAATGACACACCTAACCATGACAGATAAGTGTTGAAAGACAGTAAGTATCATTATTGTTCGTCAACATCGTTTTGCGCCTGTCACCCGAGACGACAAATGTTAAGTCTCTTATACTGGTAAGTTTACTAGTTACTCGTCCGAAACACAGAAGTGCAATCACCCTATTTTACGGGACGATATCTGGCACTGCGGTGGTACCATCTAGACACTTATACTGAGTCTACCGTAGGCGATATTTACTAGGGTAAATGTAGCCTGCAGCAACATCCCTGCAGATACAGAGCTTACGATCCACAAAGGCATTTTAGCACCACTTGGCTAAATGCGGATTGGTGAATGTCAACCATTGAACCCGACGAATAAGAAACAATGGAAAATATTGGCGCCTTAAAGCGTCATTGGCGATCAAACGTTTAAAGACTAATTCTTAGAAGCCTGAACCAAACGCAGAAAAAGCATAAAAAGAAATAAAAATCTATTGAATGCTAGAATCCAAAAAAGAAAATCTATTGATTTTGACGCCTTCTGATTTAAAATAGTTATAGTGTCTTAAGGTTACACATTCAATAAATACTAATTTTACAGATTAAATCGCGTGACACGGCTACCTACCTACTGCAAAGTCACCAAAACGTTGATTAATATCATGTTAATATTAAATAATAGTGTTTACGCGATCTAATTTATAATTTTTTCGTTTTGTTATTCCGACAGGTTTTTTTATAATATCTAAGACTAGTAACATAACGCTGTGTTCCTGGGAAATAACGAGTTTTAACTAAAGAACATTATAAAACATGTATTCAGATTCAACTGAGTATGTTACAAAAACATTAATAGAACATTTAACTCAAAGAAATCATCAAAACATCCTTTAGGTAGGTATTATTTTCAGCCTCAATAAAAGAAACAAGACATATTTGCTCTCACAAGTATTTCTGTGACTTTTTCAATTTAAGATTATCGGGACGCTCACTACTCCGCATTGTCATCGACAACCATGCGATTATCTATTGTTTCGACAATAAAAACGTAAATAACACCGCTACAAGTTCTAGTGTTACTCTGAATGTGTATTGTATTGTACGTAATGCCATTATTTGCTTAATTGTCATGTATATTGATGAATGGAATACAGAGCTCTATTTCGTTTCGCGTAAAGTCATTTTTTCTAGTTATTTTACAATTGCATTGGAGATGATCTCGAAGATTGTATTTTGACATTTTCATCCTATTTTACTGCATTGTCCCCTCGGGTCTAATCGTTCGGAAGGACACAAAAGTAAGAGGATGACAATCGATTTTTTGACGCCGCAAGTTGTTTGCGAGCTCGACATCCCTTTGCCCTGCGGTGTTTTCAGTTTGCACGTTAAATCCCGATCCGTTCCATGTAATGTACTGTGGGTCGGTCAATTTTGTCCGCATATTATGTATCTCTACATACTGTTCATACCATACTTTTGAATTTATATATTAGAATTTGTACGTACAAATTAACATGTTTAAAGCAATATAAACAAATTAAAAGGCATGGTGTTTTTATAATACCTAATGTATACGAGTATGTGTGTAGGTATTAAATATAGTTGGTAATTAGATCAATACTTTTTTGTACAGTAGGTTAGGCACATTTGAATATAAATTGTAGTTAAGTGAATTCGATGATTCCATGAGATTTATTTTTCTTTGAAATAGAATAGAATGTTGGTATTTATTTTGTAATTAGACTTTCGATAGTTGATTTAAATGTAGAATATTTTTATAACTAGTTGTCAGATTATTATTAGGTAAAAAATAGTATTAAAACTTCTATGAAAACTTATTATTATGGTGTTGCAAATACACATTTGATGCACACGATGAATCAAATAATTGCCTGTCAGTCATAGCGATTTCGTATTTCGCTCATCCATTTCACGTTACCTGTATTTTAATCAATAAAATCCAAAACTCAATATAAATCATTCAGCACGTGCGACGTCTCTAACACAAATTCAAAACTGGTTGCTAGTTCAATAATTAAATACATTTAAGTACTTATATTTACTTAATTCAACATTATGTTGAAATACGTGCTAATAAATAGTTATAACAATCTCGATGTAGGTAAGCTTAAGAACCTATCTTCAGTAGGTATATTGGTAAAATTCACCGCATTAAATATTTATCTAACTGACATTAAAGAAGCTTTTATTAGCATAAAATTACTGACATTGAAAAAAAATATCTCTGTACAAAAGCGCCAAAGCACCAGCGTTCCGCACATGGGCACACACAGTTGAAATATCTTTATGCGCTGAAATGAGATTTAATAACGTTTGTTAGAGCCCAATGCTCTTTTTAACAAACCTCTTTGTCGATCTTATTTGTATGAATGGCCAGTTAAATTGATCCCCACGGCTTTCGCCGGTTAAAGCTCGACGGAATTGAACAGGCCAAATGGGAGATTGTGAAAGATCATCAATGATTTGTGAGCGAGTTTCAACAGCTCCTTCCGTTCGATAAGTAGGTTTTTGTTATTAAAAATCTTTTGGGTAGTAGAATTGCTAAGGGTACGAGTGTCTTTCACCGGTTGATGTTTGAATTTGAAATGTTATTCGGAACCTTTTTACCGTTTATCTTCTAGCTAGACTCTTTATTTTAAATTTACATATAGACAGTTCCTGCTGAATGACAAGAGGAAAGTTTTGGTGACTACTTTATGAAGATGTGGGATGTATGTAATACAATAGTAGTAATTAACAAATATTAACATAATACAAATACATATGAACCAGTAGGTATGTAGAGTTACCTAGCCCCAAACCAATTTAAAAGCTAAATTAAACTATGAACACTTAACAACAGCTAAAATGTTTCAACTGGCTTATAAACTTCTACTACAGGCCGTGCAGGACTTCCAGCACACCACGACTATGGACATATTCGGCCGTAGCATACCAAATGGGCTTAAAGGGGATTGATGGTGGTTTAACTTTTTTATGTTACAAAGTATACAGGAAGGGTGGTGAGCAGAAAGGTGAGCGTCCTGTCACCTGATCGTAAGTAATACGCCTGACCATGACAGAGTGGCTTTGAATGAAACGAACAACTGATAGACAGCTACTACTCTATCAATGCCGATCTGCGCCCGTCACCCGAGACAAAAGATGTTAAGGTCTCTTATACCCGGTAATTTTACCAGCAACAGTGCCCTCATGCCGAAACACAGAAGTGCATAACACTCCTGTTTCACGGGACTGTTATGCACTGAGGTAATACCTACCTAGACGACTCGGTACCGAGTCTACCACTAGTATAATATAAAACTCGGACTTGGATAATATGAAACTCGATGAACACAAACAAAGCTTTTGTTACTCAAGAAATTGTGTTCCGTAGATATTCCTGGGTCACAAGGCTGAGGCGACGCGCCCACAATCTTGTCATTCGGGCGAGGCCAGGATGTACGGTTATTATTCGGTATTCCACTTATTCGTCTACGTACAATGTATACCAAAATGGAGGATTGATTGAACTGATATATAGTACGTTATCCGACGCTCTTACGGTGAAAAAAAAATAGTGAAGAAATTACGCACGCCTGTGAAGAGATTCAAAGGTTCTGCGTGTAGTCGGTAATCGCACTGCCTTGTTCGCTATATAGGTACACCCTTTACGGGTATTCTCTTGCCCCTCGGTGGGGGCGTTCAATGAGTTGATGATGATGAATATTAGTGTAACAATAAACGTGTGTGTAGCAGTGACGGTTAGAAGCTGTTGTTTTAAAAAAATATCTATCTATCTTATTAAAATTATAGCTGCTGTATTAAAATAAATTAGTACTATCAAAATTTAGTTTATCGCTGTGTTTGTGTTTTATGGATAAGCGAATTACACTTTACTTTAATTCAATATTGAGCCAAATTACTACTTGTCCCATCACTACTACACACACGGGCGTAAGATAGTTTTGTCATTACGGTAGTGGGGGCCCCCCACTACGGGCTCACCGAAGATCGCCAGAGGCATCAATATTGTCCCCTGTCCAAACCAACTGTCTAACAAAATACTTTGTAGTGTTGCCATTTAGCGACTATTAATGGATAAAGTAGTAAAAAATTGTAGTTCTATATTGTAATTCAATATAGAGCTGTTTTAAACACAATAGAGTATAAATTTCAATTTCAATCATTTTAGACTGATTCAATTAAAAAATACAGTACTAAATCTAAATGTAATAGATCTAACAGGTTTTTAATGGTCTCCATTTTTAATATGTTGAAAGCACTATCTTACTTAATAGGTCGGTGGTCGAACTTAGCTTTTAACAACATCACAGCTTAAATCCGTATTCATTAAAAGATGTTCGCTTGGTTGTCAAGTGTATTTGAAATGCTTACAGCATATAAAACATAAGCATACATAGGTAGGTAAAAGTTTATCAGTACTAAGTATTATGAGGGTGTCTGTTTGTGAGATTAAGTACCCCTACATTATTGGCACCATATCGAGTCCAGTACTTAACTAGGCTTCCACTGAAGACTGATCTTTTCCGCATTATTTATCTGCTATATGCAGACTTTTGACCACCATCTCGCCTGATGGTAAGTGATGTTGCGGCCGAGGTTGGATCATGCTTGTTTGTTGTAATGATCGGGGACGGGGAACACACAAGGGCAACGAGTTCCATTCTTTGCTCAGAACTTTTAAAGGCTAAGAAACAATAAAGCCCAGCCTTTCAGTCCCATGTGTTTCTCTATTATGTTGATGTAGTATAAACCTGATTGGCAATGGGTTCGTACCTTTCAGTGTTGCCAGGTGTCCTGATTTTCAAGGGTCTGCGGACGCGTCCCGATTTGGACGATAAATGTCCCGATTAATCACAAAATTAAAAAGTTTTCATCTCTGTTATTCCAATTCATATAAATAGGGTATATTATAGGATAGATTATCCTGGTCAACCATATTGAATTTGAACAAGAGTTTTTTATTAGTTTTGTTTGCTGTCCCGATCTGAAACCTAAAATCCCGATTTTTTTTTTACTTCCTTTGAATGGACATTGTAATGGTCTAAAGTAGACTCACTTAAAAACATATCAGTTCAAGATATTATAGCCTTAATTACTCGTAGTAAGTTACTTACCAAAATATGCTTTAATTATATTTCATCGTTATTTTGTCCGTTTGTAAATTTCTTTCCTATAGTTTTCTCAACAAAAAACCAAAGAAAAAGCTATATAAAACATTCATACACGAGCAATGCAAGCGGAGTTCATCAACATAACATCCACCCATACTAAATTACTCTGCATACACCCGAGGACCTAAATAAAGTATAAAACAGTGAACATCGCGCAACGTCCAAATTAGGCGCGAAATCGCTCACGAGAGCGCGCGCAAAAACCTCGTTAGCTGCCGCCATGTTTGTTCGGCGACAGGAGGGGCGCGCCCTCTATGTACACAATCACCACAAGTTTGTTTCACCAGGTTCTAAACGTGTGACTCTTATTTGTATTGTACATAGAGGTTAAATTGGTGTACTACGAAGTCATGATGGCTGCAACGTAAAATTGGCAAGGGTGTATGTAGCTGACATAGGGGTGTGGGTAACACCCTCCGTGTCGCGATGGTGCGACGCAATAGCTCGCATGTGAAATGGATATGCAATGCGATACGGGAAAGTGATATTTTAACTACGAGCTGCATGCATGAAAATAGTATTTCTATCGTGGATATTCATTTTTTGATGCTCTGTATATTCTTTGAATTTTATTTTATCTCGTGTATTTGAAATTTATTAAAAGTTGCATTGACTTTTTTTTCAATAAATGTACAATTCATACTTTACTTAAGTTAAGCTTAAGTGAAAACATAAGCTGCAAGTGAATTAAACCTCGGCCTTATTATATTTCAAAAATTTTAAACATTACATATTGGAGGATATTGGGTTGATTTGTACACGACTTTTTTGATGCACAAAAAGGGTATCGAAAAATATTGTTTTTTTTTTATTCAGTAACTAGTTGAAACACGATACTAAGTTGTGTCATCAAGTATCACCGCAGTGCTAGATGTCGTCCTGTAAAATAGAAGAATGTGTAGTGTACTCCTATTTTCCTTTTTATTCAGTTATTTAATTTTGTTAATATCTTATTGTTTGCACTAGGAATACACATAAAATAAAGTTGTAGTGTGTTTTTTACACTAGGCTAGTGGAAGAACTGCTAGTAAAATTACTAGATAGGCATACTAGATCAAACATTTGTCGTCCCAGGTTAAAGGCCGAGTGTTGACGGAAAATAATACCATTTACAATCATCGATTTCCTTCGAGACTGCATCTGATAGACAGCCATACTTATTCGTAAAGCGAGCGTCCTAGACGCCCCGTTTATAATGCTAATTATATATTATAAATGCGTCATTTGTAGGAGAACTATTATGTAATTACGATTTGGACGTCTCAGCCTCCTACAATTTCTCCATATAATGTAGTTCAATATATATCGTTAATCGGTATTCGAGGATTCAGAGGATGCCCGGAACAAGTATTTCATTCCTAGAGGAATTTCTCGTTACCGATGCCTCGGATGCCATGTGGGGATTTTTATATGGAAAGATACGAGGACGACGTCGAATGGTATGCTATTAGTTTACTATGAGGCCTCAGAGTGGAGCTATAGTATTTGAACGTATTGTTATATTAATCCTTTGATTTTATATGTACTTGAAAGAATATGCTGAACAACACATGAGACGAAGCATCATTCGTTGCCTTAACTCAAGTGGTGTAATGGTTGAGACGTCGGCTATAACACAAAGGGTTCCGGGTTCGAACTCCGGGCAGTACAGTGTGGTTGAACATATCTGTATTGGTCTTTTTTATACTGGGATTACGCTGACCGATAGTTGATTGTTTTGCAATTGCGTCCATCTAAAGATCGCCGTTCCCTTTAATAAAAACACGTGCATGGAGTCTCGTACTTTTATCCCTCACTCCCCTTTAGTCCCTCGCAGAACGAATTAATTCGGGCAATTAATGAAGAGCTTAGTCTTGGGACCGAAGTGATCCACCCTCCGACGAGAAATTCAATTATTGATGGCTCAGATTGGGCTTTGTGCAATAGATCCGTATAAGTGTTCCGGGATTACAAATTTGGTTTTTAATATTTCTTATTTACGACCTTATTTTTTTATTATACCAAACAGTTGAGCTATTCTCTACTAATAAGAATGCAGACGAAGATGGCGTCATACTTAATCTGAAAATGTCTATTTACTTTCGCCTCAAAAAAGCCAATATTATAATGATTACCAAAAAGATTCACAGGCTGTCTTCCACTAACAGTTGACAGAAGTTTGTAGAAGCGAAGCTCTTTGTTACAGTTTGAAGAATATACAACAAGAAAAGTTCACAATAAAAACACTGAGCCAATTCCAGATCTCCACTAATCTCAACTAAGTGATTCAATAAAAATAACTCACCTTACTACGGCAAAAACACTTATAAGTAAATAACAAAATAAATGAAAATACTAATATGTTGGAGAATTGGCCCCGTAATGCTTTCCTCGCCGCAACCAGTGTCTTGTTCTACAGATTTAATGACTTTATATATAAATCAAATTGGTGGGTTATATTTAGACAAAAGAGGTAAAAATTGAATTGCAAAGGTTTGAATATCAGAAGTAAGCATCTAAAAAATGTGGTCATGTAGGAAGTGCTGAAGGCACTTAAGTTTTCCAAATTAAAGCCTGTGAACTTTTCAAAATATGTATTCATTGCGTATAGCATGGAAGATTAATTTCCGTTTTGAAAAACATTGAGATTTAAGCTGTGTTTTATGTCATCATCATCAGCTCATTAAACGTCCCCACCGAGGGGCACGAGCCTACCCGTATAGGGTGATTAGGCCTTAGTGGTCCACGCGGGCCTAGTGCGGATTGGAAGACTTCACACACAACCTTCGAATCTCTTCGCAGGCGTGGATGAAGGTTTCCTCACGATGTTTTCCTTCACCGTAAGAGCGTCGGATAACGTACATATATTTTCGAAAATTCGAAAACACCTTGGTACGTGTCAGGATTTGAACCTCAGCCCTCCCGGTAGGAAGGCGACAGTCCACACCATTGAGCCACCGACGCAATTCCAGACAGATTTATGTTAAAAAACAATTGTAAGTTTATATTACTTCTTAATATCTGCACTACAACAGCGTTCCTACTCTATTATACGCAACTGTTTAAAAGCTTTTCTAACCCGATTGAGTAATGTGTTATAACGATTGCGATAGTCACTTAAAGTTTTACGTTGCAACGTAATACCGGAAGACTGTTTTCATATAACTTTGCACAAATATTTTGTTGTGGCATATGTGAAAGTGAGGTTTCGGTAGCTTATATGTTGAAGGAGAAAAGCACCACTACATGCAGTAACTCCAGAAGGTTCCGTTCCAATTCAAGGTTAAATTCCAGAAGGTTGCCTTCGAATCAGCAGCTATTCGTTTTGAAGTGGAGCAAGATGGACAAAGCGTCTAAGAGGCCCTAATTACCACTCCTTATTTCTCTCAGTGATTACGTATATAGCTGGTTAACGCACCTGATTGTGAATAATCATTCCAAGCTTATGGGTGTACTTCATTGCTTGTATTCACGTAAGTTGGTAGGCCTGATATTGAGTCGTCTAGGTGGATATCCACCATATTGCTTATTCCCTTTAAGTAGTTATACACTTCATTAAAATAACTATGTGCCCAAGACAACAGGGTGACAGGCACAAGACAGTGTAGACGAAAAACAATAACTGTTAACAGTTATTTGTTTCCATCAACACTGCATCTGTCGTTCGCACCTTCAGGTACGCGAACTGGTCCCTCGTTGTCCCAGGTTCTCATCGTGACATACAAATCTTTTTTGAAAAAACAAAGCAGCATTGAAGCAGGCAGTTCACATAATGATAATTGGCAACCAGGTAGACAGTCCGACTTGACTAATTGACTATCATTGAATGGAAAAGCTACTGTGTTGTGTCATAACATTGGTAGGTAAAAATAGTGCTCAGGCATCCATTGAAAGTCGAAAGTGGCTAATCCACGTCACAGCCCTCGAAACAGCGGCAAGTCGACGACAAGAGCGAGGCGTGCGCGAGCCGAGTGGATGCTAATTGCCACTCCAGTGCCAATTACGAGGGACAAGCCGCGGTGGTACGCTTAGTATTGTGCTTTATATACAAGAAAATTTTATATGTAGAAAAAAAACGTATATTGTGCTACAATTTCAATTGAAACGTGTGCCTGCACTGTCTGCGTCAATCTCGACTATTTGTACTGCCATATTGTAGAGCTACTTCTATATCGAGTAGGTATGTTCAGTTCAGTTTGACAACTCATCTCGAGTAATGTTTAAGATGTCGGCTACTATTCCAAGAGTTCGATCCCCGGGCAATACAAACATTTGTGTGCATGAACATGTCTGTTTGTATTGGTCTGGGGTGTTTTCTCCGTATATGTATGTATTTACATAAAACATACATAAGTATGTTTATCTATTGCTTAGTACCCATATTGCGGGCTTAATGGTTCAGTTTAAGGCTGAATGGCGTTGAGTGAATGTCAGTGGATATTTATTTATAGCTAAGGAGATACTTCCCAATGATGTTTATTAACGTAATGCCGCTTACCGTAAGCAAATAATCTGTACATTGCACTGAAGACCTACACCTAAGCAATGAATCTATGGTCTCATAGCTATTTTAAAGGCGGTCACTATCCAAAAGCCTTAAATATTTTATGCTACTGAAAAGCGAGCATTAGACGAGTCCTAAGGGGTTTTTTTAATTTAATAAGAAAACTTTTTTTTTTCTATGTATTTATGTCAAAGCAACTAAGGCTTTCTAGTCATTCGCCTATAAATTGTACTCCAACCAATGTTAAGTTTGAAGTGTGACGCAGGCGTAGTAACGTGTGCAGAGCCGTGAGCAGAGTCGGATTAGGCCTAGGGTCTCCTTAGGAATTTCTAATTACGTATATATGAAAACGAAAAGGCAGATCACATGATAGTAAGTGAAATCATCTCTCATGAATTCATAGCACTGATGAAGCGACAAGAGCGTACTCTTAGCTGACCAAGGAAAGGAAATAATATAAAATTTAGATACCAAGAATGAGCCAGCGTTGCGGGTCATTGGTGTGGACTGTTGCCTTCTGATGTGGAGGGTGCAAGTTCAAATCCTACGAAGAAATTCAAAGGTTGTGCGTGAAGACTGCCAATCCGCACTGGATCCGCGTGGCTGACTTAGGCCTACCTATACAAAACTACTTGAAGCATTTCAGTGATTTCTGTGCGGCCTTGACACTCGGTAGAAACTTGTCTTACAGATTTTCAAACGCTTGGTAACGCTTAAAATCGCCGGGAGAATTATTTTGATAAAGTTTCGACTGCGGGATTATTTCACAAGTTTAAAGCCACTCAACGGAATGGAGGTAACTATGCTCATGGTTTCCGTCACGGATATAATCAGGTATGGGTATTATTTCACAAGTTAAAGTCACTCAATGGGCAATGGAGAGAAGTATGCTCGTGGTTTCTCTCGCGGATATAATCAGAAGTTATATTAATGCTATAGATTTAAGATAATTATTATTTACGTAATGTATTCTGTATCATTGGTTTTGATTAAATGCGAATGGCGGAAACTTAAAGTCAGTTTTTCCTTAAAAGATGCCTTATAACGGTGAATATGGATTTATTCCATATACCTATTTTTTATTGAGTGCGAATAGGTAAAACTGAATACGTAATACTGAACTCGTTATAGTATATCCTAAATCATAAATTAAGTACTTCGTAAAAAGTTGCCTTATAATGTGGAATCCGGCTCTGGGTGCGATCGCGGGCGCACGCAACAAAGACGCGGCGCCCCCGCGTGCGCCACTCGAACATTTTCCACGTAAACAAACGACGACGATACGTGCCTCTAGTACAGCTAGTCGATAATTGGGTACTCAATATATTTTTTTTTTTAATAAAATTACATCGACAGACTCATGGTCCGTACTCTTTTTAGTTTAAGATTATTTTGTGAATTAATTATTAAAATATTATGTTAGTGCTACGCGCATGGGGCAAAAAAATTGGTTAAAGGGGGAATGGGATAACAGACAGAATTAAAATTAATAAATATTTACATTAGGTAAAGTAGGGGGGTGAATAATAAAAAATAAAGGAAATAAATGACATCATAAATACTCTCTCTCTCTGTTTACTGTTGGTACTCAATATTTACACATATTTGAAGAATATCATTTGTAATTACATGTTTTTGATGAAATGTAGTGTAAATGGAAACCTATTTCTGTAACACCGGATTTCAAAGAGAGCCATCTGTGCTCGCCACTTGCCCGTTGAAGCTGTGAAGCATTAGTGGCTAACAGCGTAGTCAAGTGACAACGGTTACCGAAATAAACCATAGTCTTTACATTTTACATAATATACACGATAGAAAAGATACATATGAGAAAAGCGGAAGACCGGGATCATCATCATCAGCTCATTAAACGTCCCCACCGAGGGGCACGAGCCTACCCGTATAGGGTGATTAGGCCTTGGTCGTCCACGCGGGCCCAGTGCGGATTGGACGACTTCACACACAACCTTCGAATCTCTTCGCAGGCGAGCATGAAGGTTTCCTCACGATGTTTTCCTTCACCGTAAGAGCGTCGGATAACGTACATATATTTTTCGAAACTTCGAAAATATATTGGTACGTGTCGGGATTTGAACCTCAGCCCTCCCGGTAGGAAGGGGACAGTCCACACCACTGAGCCACCGACGCTCTCCGAAGACCGGGATATCTGGTGCAAAATAGGACAGACCTAACACAATACCAACACCCAGACCAATACAGACTTGTTCATTGTTCATATACACAAATATTTGTACTACCCGGAACCCATGATTTAATATCCGACTTCTCGACCATCACACCACATAGGTCATCATGGTATAAAATATGTGTCATGTACAAACCTAACCCTAAAGCATATTCTTACCGAATATTCGATTACTAAGAGTGACATGGCTGATATCGCTTTTGTTGTCCTAAAAGGTTGTCTTTGTCAGTACTTCAGAACTGCCCTTAGGGTGAAATGTTAATAGAAAAGGCATTGTGGTAACGTAAGGTTTTTTGATCTTCAAATATGTTATGACCAAACTTTTAGTTTATAAATCTATTATGTTTACAAGATAAACAAATTCATAGTCCAAATTTAGTTTCAAAAGTAATTTTAACTTTAAATCCAGAAACTGTTTAATTGTTTATGTGTAACCTTAAGACCTTGGACTTGTTCATCGATGTTTTCTTCAATCCTCATTTGTTTTGCGGTCACTTTAATGAGATAGGTACAAAAATATCCACTCATATTCACACATTACATTTTTTGTCAAATTGAGTGCTGTTAATGACAGCAGATCGCCTATGGTTTCAAATCTGTAGAGGAAAATGGGCGAATAAGTGGGAATCATTGAATATGTTGACAATTTTCCGGGTTATCTGGACGCATAGGGTATGCACTGCTTATTTGCATATATGCAGTGCACGCCACTGACCATAATTAATCTCTATAGAATATTAGCGCTACATCATGAACCAGCCTTTTAACGTTCCTCTGCAGAAGTGGCTATGGGGAGTTTAGGCCAAATGCGGACCAATGCGGAATGTTAGGTGTTAACGAATACCGTACCAAAAATAGTAGGTAGGACCAAGAATCTAACCGGCCTGTCGTAGCACAGGGTAACTTAAGATTTATCTTGATATATTTACAATCATTATTAAAACTGACAAAAGACAACCAAATTGGCCGTCAAATGTCTTACCAAATTTTCAAAATTGTGTGTTCGGTTATCTGACGCTCTTACGGTGAAGGAAAACATCGTGAGGAAACCTGCGCATGCCTACGAAAATTTTAAAATTTTTGCTTGAAGTCGGTCAACCTGGGCCGCGTGGACGATTAAGGCTTTTACACCCGTACAGGGTACACCCTGTAAGCATGTAAGCGGTCGTACGTAGCACGGGTGGAAACTCACATCACACAATACATGATTCTAGCATCTACGCGCGTGCTACGTTCGAGCGGTTAATGAGCTGATAAAGATGAAGTATATAAGGGTAAATAGAACCTTTATTGTTGGTATATAGATACTATTGCACAAACCTGATAGCTATCTCTATCTGTTGTGACTCCAGTACCTATACAGGGGTGCACAATTGCGCCGCGATCGCAATAAATCCGCATCAATGGCCCCCACGCAGTTTGGTACCCCAGAGGATCAGGAAATTCATCTTGCTAATCCGCCGGGCGGCTGTGAATAGTAAAAGTGATGGCTCTATTCATAGCGGGGGAGGGATCGCAAGGGACAGGGGTGCCGCGTGCGTTTTTTCAAATATTGTGTCGATATTTATTATTAATTTTGAAGAATGTGGTGTAACGGGTTGTAAACAGCACAACAACCGGGCTATGTAAACAGTTGCGTGCATGAATACCCAGACCAATACAAACTGTATGTACTGGTCTGGGTGTTTTCTAAGTATAATGTGTTTGTATTTACAAATATATATATTTAATTAGGTTTATCCGTTGTTTAGTACCTATATAAGAGTCTTAAAACTTTGTCTGGGACTAGATGGCGCTATGTGAATGTCAATAGGTTTTTATTTATTTAATTTATTCATACAAAATACAAAAATACATTTACAGTAAACAAACAGTTAGGTGTAAACATAAACTCATTCGATAATAATTGCCGTTCATTGGCATTCGCAACAATAGTAATTGACCGTAGTAGCGGCCTATGACTAATTTTTGTTGTTGACGACTATCTTTGGTTCCAAAAAAAAAGTTTGTACATTAAGGTTTCTTAACCTAATGATAACGATAAGCCACCTTAACCAGGTAAATAGGGGTTCAGGAAAAGTTGAATGTTGATTGCTAGGTCTGGATGAACAGGTGGACATGTTAAGACTGCAATGATTATGATGATTATTTCTTAATTATGCGGCTTTCATCAAAGTTAATTTAAATTGATGCGTACTGCTCTCATTGTAGCCTATCACAGACCACTGATGGATATAGATCTCCCATATTTTACCCAGATATCCCAGTCCTCCGCTAACGTACTACTCACATAATTCAAAATTTTGCTGCCTACAAACTTAGTAAATTAAAAATGCGCGCGCCAACCCTACCGGGAGTGGGCTCGGTAAGCGCTAAAATTTAATAAAGCCCGGCCACGGGCAAGCTGGCGATTAATTACGCACAAGAGGCGGCTAATGATACCTACGCTTCCTCGCAAATAGGGGCGCACTTTGTCGCTCATGTATTATTCATTGCGTACCATCATGGCCCTTATGTTGAGTACATAGAGTAATATGTTTTGCTTTTTTATTTGATTTTCCTCCAAGTCAACAATGTGTATGCTTCTTGGTATAACTGTATTCCAAACTTAAGATTAAGACGGCTAACAAATTCAACTACATTAGTCTATAATGGATGAGAAAAGCGGCGGAGGGCCGGGGTATATGGCGCTAAATGGGGGTGACCTATGTCCAACAGTGGACTGCGATAGGTTGAATAGGACTAGCTTGGGCCATTGCAGGGCATAGGTCTACCCGTATTGCATAGCTAGAGCAATTACTGGATAGATAGTGACACTGTTTCTGACCGTATTTACATAGGTTGGCAACCGCACTGTGATCCCTTATTCGAGATGACTGTTGTGTTAAAGGCGACACTGGCTTATCTCTTTGATTGCCTATCTGAAAATGCATACATTTTGCGTACGGTCGCACATTGTGCCAGTAGAGATACGCACAGATCACTTCTTTATGTGTTAAATCTCTATTTTATTTAAAAATAATTGTACTAATTATTCTAGTAGGATCATTATGTATATGATATTGTGTTTGACTTCTATTACTGTCCATCTCATAGATACTTCATATCCTATTAAAATATTGGACATTCATATCGATGTCAGTACCTATATTTTTTCTCCGATAAATTGTATTCGCCTTAGTCTGTGTACGACGCAGTAAATCTATACATAATGCTCGTACAGTTAAATGTTAATAGCCAATAACCAATTCAGTTTTCCATTAGAGCCGGCAAATCGGCCATGTGCACATAGGCGGTCCATTCACCCATTCACACACACACGCCCGGGGGTGTAATATTTTTCACCCCAGCGTAGCAGACAACAAAACAAATCGGGCGACGAGTTTGCTGCTAACGTGAGTTTCGCCCCTTTTGTCCGAGCACAATGGGCGTTTATTATATTTTTTAATAAACCGGCTCGGTAAAGCACGGAATCGATGCCCGCCGGGTAGCCCGGATCACACAGTTAATTATTGACACATCCGTTTTTTATTCGGCTACCGGCATCAAAGCTTGCATTGTGGTCTGCTAATATTAAAGCTATTGTGTTGAGCTGAAACTGGCTATTTCCTTACCTTTATGCCGTGCTCGCGGGCTCGTCTTTGTGAGCTCGCTGCCGGTGTTGTTCTAAAATTATTGGTTATCAGTTTCCTTGAACATTGTTTGTTGTAGGGAGGAAAAGCAAAGAGCTCGGAAGTTGTGTAGATTGAATGATTCTGTTAAGTTACTTTGAATATTATTCACGCAGCAAACGCAATAAAAGCTCGAATACGTCAATATTTTTCTCTGTTTGCATCATTTTCATTTTTGCTTCACTCATTTATATATAAGTTATATAGAGTGATGTTAAGCAGCCTATAGATTGCTTAGTAAATTGATAATATTTTTTAACATATTGGGCATCCGAACAAAAAGCACTCTAAAACTTTAAATACCACAATACATATTGATTGTACTTTATAGCTATATCTAATTCTGGATTTCTATAGCACCTAAGTACATGTTAAGCGATAGTTCAGAAAATCTATTATTTTGATGAACAGTGAATTCAATCATATAAATCATGAAAAAATGAAGCGTGATCGCATAAATCCTAAGTATTCACTAAGCCCAAAACATATCACAGATAATAGCCTACGCAGTAGAGTACGCAGATCTGCATAAACGGCTTACGTTTCGGACGATCCTTTCGATGTTATCTATGCTGCGATGAATAAATTCAATCATTTTTGCCATTACCACAGAAGCGGTGGTGGCGCAGTGGCGATGTCACCACGCGGTCCGATCAGATAAAGGGTTGTCGGTTCTGGCGTGACACGACTACTCTCAAATAGGTTCACCAAATAGTGATACTTTTATAGGATTGTTCCACTTGTTAAATGTAATACATGTCAATAAAATTGCATTAACTAATGTTTCAAAGATAAACAGAAAACATAATCAATCATAATCCTTTCCCACATTTTATTATTAGTATGACGACAAGATACTATCAGTTATGAATTAATCATTGAATACTAATAATTTTCGATTTTGGAGTTCAAAATATACATAAGATCGAGAATAAACCTTGAGATTACTTTATGACGGTGCCATTCACCATAAGAGAACATCGACAAAGTGATATCGTCCGGTAAACTAAGTTTGTTATGCTTTTCTATGTTTCGGATAGAGCAAGTACTGTAGCAAGTAAGCCCTGTTAATACGCTTACTCGCTTGTTTGTATTCAGTGTTGTGATGGGCAATGTTTATAGAAAATAATCTCTATCACAGTTATTGGTTTTCCATAATTCATTGATACGCGTATAATTATCCATCCTGTGAGCACATTGGTTGACTCGTCCTCATAAAAACTCGTTTGCTGTTGATTCTAATTAATACTGTCCTAACTTATACTTTAGCATGGTCACCTCGCCGCAAACATCGGCATCGCTTTCCAATAACGAGCCTCGATCACGGCAATAAGAGATTCGTAGTTCTTTCCATCGTTATCACGTCCCTAAAAGTTATCGTGACGATCGTCAGGGTGCGGCAGGCGCTTTGTTGACTTTGCCTTAAACCCTTTATTTTTATCGTTGTTATTTCTGTTTTAGAGCTATTTTCCGTGGCATTCTAAACAGGGATTGTGATAAAAGATTTGTTCACGTGACGTTTGTTTTTTTACCCCTGATCACTGAATATGGAACTTCATACAATTACAAGGGTGTCTGTATATAATAATTCCTATGCATAATATTTCCCATTTGTCCATACTTAGTCAGTTTTATGTACTTACAATGTTAAGCACTAAAAGTAGTTACATTATATAAAGATGGAACATAAAGGATACGAAGCGACCAGTAAATTAATAATATGTATTAAGTTATCATCTCTTAAATTCTCTTCTTTTTTTCTTTTACCTATGTCTGCCCTCATAGCAGTTGTGTTTCGGGCTAAAGAATAAAGAGAAAAAAATCTCATAAAAATTGCTGCCATAACAGTTATGCCATTAATAGAGCTGTGTTTCGGGCAAAGGCTCTTGAGGCGTGGAATAACTGAATACGCTAATTTAACATCTCAACTTCACAATAAAGCAACTGCGATGTGTTTCTTTTTTCGGGATCACAAGAGATATTACGGGTGCCATTTTTATTTTACAAAGGGTAGGTACAGAACAATCCTAATTAGGACGCTCACTTGATGGTAAGTGATACGCCTGACCATTGAATATAAGACCAACGACCGATAGACACTTAGGTATTATTCTCCATCAACGCCGCACAGCGCCCGTCACCCGAGACATCAGATGTTAGGTCTCTTATACCCGGTAATTTTACTAGTGCCCCATTTCGAAACACAGAAGTGCAAAACTTCTCTCTCTCTCTCGTCAACCTATTGCAGTCCACTGCTGACATAGTCTCCTCTCATAGTGCAAAACTTGTTTATTTAAAAATATATATAGACCACATATTACTTGGCATGTGTTTATATAAACAATGAATAGAGACTTTTTCTAAATATGTAATCTCAGGTGTACCTACTAGATTAGGCGACAGTAATCACATACCATCATTTTAAAATCCTTGTCAATAAAAAATCCCAACTGTCCTTTACAAAAAGGCTACCCTCTCATAAGAACCACGAATGCCTGTATTGATTCCTAACAGGTTTTAATTCGGCTAGTGCCTGCAATCGTCTCAATTTTGCCGACAAAAACAAAAGGCACCGGCGTCTCAAACGGCCAGATCCTGCCGATGTGAAAGGGCGTGTAAATCAAAGGCGGTGTAATGCGATCCCCATACAAATCGGTACTTACAAAGGTTGTGCGGCGCGGCCGAGTCTATCGTATCAGTTTTGGTAACTAGTTTGATCCGAACAATGATATTCTGTATATATAAAGGTAGATACGCCATCCGTGCCTAAAAAACGAACCGCCGAAGAAAGTACAGTTTGTACTCTTTGATTAGGTAAATGTGTTCGAAATTCGAAATATGTGTATGTGTGCTGTCACTGCATTCGGAACACTTTTTTCGATTGTTTTGTGAGCATATCACGAATCCATACTTTTTACATCATTGGATCCGAATTGACAATTTGAATTTAGAGTTTGCAAGGGACGTTTGTCGGCTATGTTCGTACGCACTGTAACGTTAACAGGCCGTGAATGTTAGTCGTTGGATTTTGTGTCTACTCTACGATTGTTAAGGTACTCAGTTGTAAATAACAAATGTTGCCTTACCTGACAGGGTCATGTTGAGGAACTTGGGGGTTACCGCAATCTCTTAAAACAGTATTGTTATAATGATACGTCAGCATTTTTGTACCAGAAAAGACGAAGTAATATTATTGTAACACTGATTTAAGAGATGGTGGTAACCCCCCCCCCGTACTAATATTATTAAGAACTATTGTAAACCAACATGCCCAATAAATTAATATGAATACTATGCCACACTATAGGTATGGATGTTATAATTTCCACACATGGCTAGCGGGTTGGAGAAAAAGTTATGTTTAATGCTAGAGGACTACCACCCCGTCTAGGCTGAATCCTTATCGTTTGACTAAGCAGCCTATTATGACGGCTGAAGGAAGAATATAGGTATGTAAAATCACTAGCATACTTACTAAGCACACGTAGATCATGTCCAAAAAAAAATTTTTTTCTACAGCAAACTAATAAAATCAGTCAGCTACTACGAGTAAAAAAATATATACCTATAGAAATATACCTACTTTTGATATCCTGTTCGGTTATGTGTAGGTATTACCATTTCAACGATTTTCATTTGACTTACGCAAGCTGACGTCGCTGTTAGTTTTGAGAAACTTTAAAAGAATAACAGACATTTTTGAATGATTTTTTTTAATAAGCCATGGCTTAGTATCGTGTAAGTTATGCAACTATAGCAATGGTTGGTCATTGAATGGGTGACCAGTGATATAATTTCGAGTCTTTCCGTGTTTTGGAAAACACTAAGTTGTCCAGGCTGGTATTTTAGAATATTATTCGTATCCACCAAACCGATTTCTTTATTTTCATTTCTCAAAATGAAACTAGTATTATTCCGATGATCTACTGTGTTTTGTCTATAAGATCATTATAAAATTTAAATTTTAACATTGAGATCTCTGAATCACCTGAAAGTCCGACAAAAAAAGATGAATCAGGGCTTCGGAGGGCACGTTAAGCCGTCAGTACTAGCTGCCTTATCTTAGGTAAGGTAGCCATTAATACCCACCAATCCGCATTGAGCCCGCATGGTGGGTTATGGTCTAATCTCCCCATAGATATGCTGTGCGGAAAGGCCTGTGCCCTGCAGGCCGTTATAGGCTGATGATGATGATGACTATGGTACCGTAATGTAATTGTTAGTTGACTTCCAACACATTTCTAAAGTTCCACAGGCACTTATTGGCAAACTACTACTACTACTTGTTGTTTCGGGGCAGCCATTAATTGATTTATTCTAGTTTAATAAAACTGAGAATAGGAAACTAATTCGTACAAAAACCCAAGTTTATATCATTATTTATAAATGTTTATCATTTATTTAAAATAAAGTATATAAATAAAGAGTACATATATGTCTGTTACATCATACATAAGTTATTGTTATTTAACGTATCGTGATGTGTCCTGCCGAATAACGAAGGGTGATAAATTACCAAGACGCATTGAGCCAGCGCTGCGAATTACGAATCGAGACCTCTAATACCTCTTAACAATGAAAGAGGGAATTTGGAGAGGCGTCTTTCCTCTAGTCCCTCTACTTTCTATCGTAGCATGTGTTTTAAACACTAATGGTCTTTTGGTTTGACGTCTTAGTGCATTGTTTTTACAGTAATTCTAGATATTATTTTCACTAAGATTTTCCCTATTGTAGGTCCTAAAAAACTTTATCATTGTTGAAAAATTCTTCCACAATTATAGCTTAAGCTTTTAGAAAAGTAATCCCTTACCAGCCCTTGTAAAAGTCATGTCTAACGAGTACGCGCTCTTTGTTGTGGCTAAGTAAGCACATCACGCCAGCGATGGCTCTTAATGCAAAAAGCCGCAATTCTCATTTTGCAGGCTTTAATTTGGAAAAGTGAAAAGCAGACGCGTGCCGTTCGTCTCTTCATGCCCAGCTAAGCCCCATCTAATGGAAACGGCAAGACTAATGTAACAACTGGAAACATTTCGTTGGACGAATCTAACAAAGCATTCATTTTCTGATGGCGGTAATCCCGCCGAAGGGCCGCATTGTTCGTGATTTTGCTCCCGTCGGGTATTTTTGTCGTATTTTCTTGACGAAAAGAATAAAAATACTGAACAGCATTGTCGACGCCGACGCTCGCGCCGCGAACGCGCAAAAAGGATCCCTGGATGACAACGAAATGACGGGAGAGTCCGCGGTGGGCCCCTCCACCCCCCTTGTAAAAATGTCGCCGGGGTGGGCGGCGTGCCTACGACAAGACGGCATTTTTACACACCCCGCTGAACGAGAAATCCTATACACCATCGCACAGTCGTCACAATCTCGACCTTAATCCGCACACCAAAAGCGTACTATCGTGCAACGCCCTCTAGCTTGACTTTTTAAAACAGTGAGTCGTGTTTACGATAAATCGATAAGTATATACGTACGCGCCAAGAGCGGAGGGTTACAAATTGCACAGATTTTACAGTTCTTTGTGTTGACAAGCCAGGGTAGGGGCATTTATCGGTTTCCGAGCGGCTGTTTTCGGAAATATGAATTTTCGGTTTGTTATACAGAACTTTGACTCCAATTAGGGACAATTGGGCGGCGAGAGTTTCGGGATTGCGGCGTTTCAGCGGGATCGATCAATTATAAACTTGCGTCTTTTGCATTGCAGCCTCCTCGTTAGGTCACTTTTAACCTTTGAGGAGTTATTGGGATTCCATGATTATCGTATGGCGGGTAATGGTAATGTAATCTATTCTACTTCGTAATCCTACTTCGTTTCAAGCTACATTCCATTTTTAGGAAGTTTTCTTTTCATTGTATTATTTAACGCGCTCAGTGACACATTGATAGTCACCGCCTTATGCGATAAGTGTCATAAGTTAGATCTACACCCAGGAAATCATTTGTGTTTCTTCAACTTCAACTTCTTCAGATAGCTATTGGGAGATTGAGCCGTAACAAGCCAAACGGGCTCAATTACGAGTATGTAGTTAACGACAACATTACTAAGTTATTAGCCGGGACGTACAGCGGCTTTCCGAAGCGCGAAAGGATCCGCGATAATGTTGCACAATCATTGAACGAACGCGCTAGCTGTTCCGCCATCGAGTCTCCGTCATTGCAACAGTTCTGTGCATAAAAAAGGTTAAACTTAATCCTTTTAAGTAGGTAATATAATTTGCCAAAATCTATCCAGTCGATAGAGGCCATACTTTTCTTAAGTAATACAATTTTAACGGTATTATGGTTGTTCCTATTAAATAAAAGAATCAAAAACACATTTAATGATTTCATAGAATATAATAAAATACGTAAACCTCTTTTAAAATTGTCTTACGTTGCAAATGAATGACCTCTCAGAATCGCCTATTCTGATTTTTTAAGACAACATTATAAATTCAAGGTGTATAACTTAAGCGTCTGAGTTTTATATGACGTCTACCATATCAATATTGGGATTGATCGTGACAATATGTCTCGTCACAACTTTGTTGCAATTCTGAGAAGCGACCGAGACTCCGAGCGACTAATTGGTCAATTGAGACGTGAACGTTTCAATTAATTGCATCCTTTTAAGTGGATCGCATAATCATGTTCATACATTTTTTTATAATGATATAAGTACCTAAGCAACTTAGCAACTATTGCGCTGGATGGTAACTGACTATTTATGTCTGTATACGAGTAGGTAATAAGATATCATAAAAAGTGTGATCACACCAAAAAAATTTCTCACGTAACATGTTTCCAAGACGACCTCATAAGGTTTGCCCTGTGCAAAATCAGAGCTCATATAATGCCAAGCTTCTGAATTTACACGGCCTAACTCTACCGACCCTAATTTCAACAAATTCTACGTATGCTTCGCCGTTTCGCTACTGTCATGCGAATGTTTAGTTTGTGATCTGAAGTAAGTAACGAAACAACCAAGCCATACATAATTCTACACTGTATGTAGAATTTGTTGAAGAGATAGACGAATTATGATATATTTTCACACGGCAAACCTTACGTGGTCGTCTTGGCACATTTTACATGAAATGATTTTGATGGGATTTCAGTTCTTTTTGTAAGTTACTAGGCAGTCTTTTTAGTGTATATTTTTTCTTAAGTATGAACTTTTATTGATAGGTTTATTGTCTACAATCCGTGTAAACTTTTTTGTTATTTTATTGAAATTAATAATTACTTAGGAAATATATCAAATTTCAGTCTTTTATCATGTCTCTAAGACGTAAAACTCAACAAATCAATAAAAATATACTATTTTTTTATGCACTTGGAAATTACTACTAATTAAATACAATTACTCTTAAATATATTCGTGAATTTATTTTAATTTGTTTTGTTATTGATCTTGCATGTACAACATATTTTGTAAATGTTTTTAAAAGTAAAATGTATTGTTGTTGTGCCCTTCAGGGTCCACATGTGAACTGTTATTACAAATGTACACCTTTTAACTTCATGTGGTATGCAATAAAGAATTGAGAATTGAGAAACTGCTAAATTGCAGCTCACTCACAGTATTCAGTAAAATTTTACTGCCTGTCTTACCCTTCTGACTGGAACACAGCTACGTATACTAAATAGGATTCTCATGGTGGATTCATCCATGTAGACAGACTTATTGTAAAAAATTGACCCTTTGACCGCTACCTACATCATGGTGGAATTAAACTTATGGACAGGAAATAGTAATAATAATGCAGTAATGATAATCTTTATATATTTTTCATCCACAAAAATTACTGTTCTTTTTTTTCCCTCCACTTTCCTCATCCAGTCTCCACCAGCGAATTTCGCAAGTCGTCGGTCCATTGGACGTAAAGACGTTTTACGCTACGCTTGCCAAGACTCTAGAAGTGTAAGGGTTTTGATTTCAGACCTTAGGATTATATTGACAATCCCTTGTTCACAGCGCGCATTGGACAGGCGCTTGCCCAGCAGGAAGCGACCCGGATCACCGAGCTGAACTCTTACGAGGGAGCCGTAGACTACGTGGGCAGCGTGCCCAATATTAACTTCAATAAAACCAGCTTCGGTAAGCAATCATCCTAGTACTAGGTGGTAGACTCGATACTAAGTCATCTATGTAGGTTCCACAGCAGTGCCAGATATCCGTCCCTTGAAAAGTTTTATGCGCTTTTGTGTTTCGGGACCTAGCATCTGTTGTCTCTGGTGTCTGGCGCCGTGCGGCATTGGAGGAGAATAATAACTGTCTATCAATTGTTGGTCTCCTTCAATGCCGCTCTATCATGATTAGGCGTATCACTAACCATTAGGTGAGCGTCCTGCTCGTCCTGTACACTCATAACATAAACCTTTTAACCGTTGGACATCGAGAAACTCTAAAAATCTGTTTTCTGATATTTACGACTGCGGTCTAAATGGTTGAATTAGGCAGTCAATGAAGCAGTCTATACCGTCCCACTCTAGTGCAGGATTCGGCTGTGATCCATCGAGGGCTCAATGCGTGTAATCAGCTCACTATATTTCCCCACCGAGGGGCACAAGCCTACCCGTAAAGGGTGTATAGGCCTTAGACATCCACGCGGGCCCACTGCGGATTGACCGACTTAACGCACCTTTGAATCTCTTCGTTCTTGAAGCTTGCCTTCACTGCAAGAGCGTCGGATATACATACATTTAATTCCAAAAATATGGAACACATTAGTACGTGGCGAGATTTGAACCTGCACCCTTAAGATCAAAAGTCAACAGTCCACACCAATGAGCCACCGACGCTCACTCGTTTGCCTACCTCGAAATAATTGCCTACCCATAAAATATTTTTAAAATCTCAAGCAGTTGCGAACCATAACAAAAGCACACAAACAATCATAACAACATAATAGCATCGATCGAAGCGTCCGACTGAATCTAAAGTGAAGCTTGTAATCTGCTATGCGCAGACGCAATCTCGCACGCTCCAATGACCGTCCATATTTAAATTATCGTATCTGTCGATCAACGCGCCTACTGAATGGTCGATGTGAGCATTTGTGTTGGGAGAAATTAGTATTACAAATGTTATTGCATTGTTTGTGGCGTTGCATCTGCGCCGTGATGCACTGCTCGATTGTATAGAAACGGAATTAGATTACATGTGATGGTTTTTGTTAGCGGCTGCGAGGGTTTGTGCGAGCTACGTTGTACGTTTGTCGAGTACCGGTGAAGTAATGGCTGGTTGCGATAGGTAATGCGCTTAAATTGTATTTAACGACCGATTTGTTGTAATACCCGTAGTTGAGAAGTCAGCTATGCCATAGCAGTTTCATCAAGACATTTCGTTCATGAATATGTTTGTTTGAATTGGCGTTGGTGTTTTTATGTAGGTACTAATTTGAAACATTTTTGTTCATAAACATGTCAGTTTGTATTGATTTATTTACGTATCATCATTATATCTAAATTAGTTAACTGCTGAACGAAACTATCTTCTGAAAATACTAAGTATGTAGTCCAATCTAGCAGTCAATATTCATCGGCTTACCTTAGCTAGGTCATTTGTCCATTTGGTCGGTAGCCGGCTTTTTCTTCCGTTCCGTAGATTGGGTTGTCCATTCCGTAGTTTTCAACAGTATTATACTATTTTTCAATAAATTATACATTTTACTGAACAATAATAAAGTATAGGAAATACTGTTTCCAGTATGAAAATACATAATTGTGTGTTAGACTTACACGCGCATCCATTCGTAATGAATGCGGAGAATAGAATTAGATCATCTATTAATGTAATAAAAATTAAGCTGAGTACCTTAATTTTTTTTAATTTGAGTTATTATTGTGGTGATGGTTATGAAGATTTAAAAAAAATATTTTAAATTAGTGAGAAGTTATAAAAAATGTATCAGAAGCACCAGCTCATAAATGACCGTCAGTATGGCTTTCGTCACGGTCGTTCTGCTGGCGATCTTTTACTCTACCTAACTCACGGCTGGGCTGAAGTTTTGGACGGTGGTGGCGATGCTCTAGCAGTCAGCCACGATATCGCGAAAGCTTTTGACAGGGTCTGGCACAGGGCTCTCTTGGCAAAGCTCCCTTCTTATGGCATCCCTGAAGGACTCTGCTGTTGGATCGCTAGTTTTTTAGATGGTTGTAGCTTACAAGTCGTTCTCGACGGTTTTTGCTCAGAAATAAAGACTATCAACGCTGGCGTTCCACAGGGTTCGGTGCTATCCATTCCATCACTGTTCATCTTGTTTATCAATGACATGCTTTCAATTCCGGGCATGCTTTGCTATGCGGATGACAGTACGTGATGCGCGTTATACCGGCATTCTGGGTATGTCTCGAAGCTCTATAGAAGAGAGACGAGCAGATTTAGTGTTCGATGTCGAATCTTTGCTGAAGCGAGTCTCTGAATGGGGTCAATTAAACCTGGTGGAGTTTAATCCGACGAAGACGCAAGTATGCGCATTCACAGCAAAAAAAAAATCCTTTTCTTGTAGCACCCAGTTTTCAGGGAGCCTCTCTATCTGCGGATAGTATCGGAATCCTCGGCGTTGAGATTTCTAGTAAGGTCCAATTCAAGCGTCATTTGGAGGACAAAGTCAAACTGGCTGGTAAAAAGTTGGGTGTCCTAAACAGATCTAGGCGGTTCTTCGCATCGAGCCAGCGACTTGTGTTGTATAAAGCTCAAGTGCGTCCTCATGTGGAGTACTGTTCTCATCTCTGGGCAGGTGCCCCTAAAAGCGTCAAATGGGTCGAGCTGGTAGCTCGACCCATTTGACGCTTTGCAAAGACGTGCGGTCCGAATTGTCTATGATTCTGATCTCACAAACAGTTTGGAGTCTTTGGAGTTCCGGAAAGACTTTAGCTATATTTGTGTATTTATAGGCTGTTTCACGGTGAGTGCTCCAAGGAACTATTTGATATCATGCCGGTGTCACCGTTTTACCATCGTACGACTCGACGCCCAGCTGGGGTCTATCCATACCACCTGGAACTTTCGTTCTAGCGATCGTTCCTTCCGCGTGCGTGCAAATTAGGGAACGACCTCCCAGCCACGGTGTTCCCTGATGACTACGACATGTCCTTCTTCAAACGAGGTTTAAAGAGAGCCCTTTCCTCTTGATAGGCAGCGAGTGTTTCAATAATAAACCTAAAGCAAAACCTCGTTCTAGCGAAGTGTTTTTTAATAAACAGCGTAATTTTATAGCAGAGGCGTTTGAGTAAAGTGCACAAAATATTTACTGGCTGGCTGTTAAAGGCTGATGATGATGATTTCAAATTTAAATATCTGTTTTAAATTGCTTAATAAGAATTGAAAACCCATGATGACATATTCTGTAAACTCTACAATTTAATATCATACTTACACTTTTATTAGTATAATTTTACAAATATCCACTGACATTCACACAGCGCCATCTAACCTCAAACTAAGCGTTAGTCTGTAATATGGAAACTAAACAACGGCTTATCATACTTATATAGTTTTTTTTTAAAAAAACACACATTTTAGACATAGAAAAAACCTAGACCAATACAAACATACATGTTCATGCACACAAATGTTTGTACTGTCAGGGGATCGAACCCACAACCCTAGGTGAAATAGCCGTCGTCTCAACCATTACTATACATCAAATGGGTGTGTAATGGTATCTTCTTAAATAATATTTTAGCAATCAAGCATAACTATAATCGTTATTATTATAGCAAAACCCGTTTACTAAAACATTACTTATGCTATATTCTTCACAGAGGAATAACATGCCGAGCATGCTGTTAAAGTGAAGTAAGCTACGATGTTACGATCTCTTTGAACATAAATCAGACAAATTTAAGTATGAATGTGGTATGATTTTATTGATTCTTTATAGTTTTACATTTGATTCTAATGAGATAATGATTTCCTCTAATTTTATTTAAATACAGATTTGGCAAACAGTTGTTCGTAACGGTTATGTTCATAATTAATAAAAATAAAGAAATTGTTTGGGTTAAAGTTTGGTTCAAATGTATTTTGATAATAAATGTATGTTACATTTGGGTACAACAATATGTCGGGGGTAAAATAAAACTTTTAAAACCGATCGTAGTTAAACACCTCTACATCAAATAGAATCTGGCTGGTTATATCGGCTCGTAGTTCGTAGTCGATGACGATATCACAGTGACGTCACCAACAAGGCCTCTAACGGCCGTGCCTGTGTGCGTGCCAATGCCGGCCAATCATCACCTCTCGTGTGAATAGAAGGCGGGGCCACACACCCGAGCTTCAACCAGACGATCGATGGCGGGAGAAACTTTTCTTTCTTTTTTCGTACTTTTTGTTTATGGGCTTTTTACGAAAATTTGAAACGCGGATTCTAATATGGGCTGAAATAGTTAAACTTTATATATTTTTGTATATGGAAGTACATTTTCTTTAAAATTATCCATAAGTAGTTTTACGTTGTGTGCTTAGTCTACCTGTCTCAGATATATTTATCGTTTTCAAGACTGCTGAACGAAATTTTATTTTAAATAAGCAGTACCCTTGTTCTTGAATTTCCGTCTTTATTGTTAGTTAACTGTATTTATGTGTGCATAAATTAATAGTTATAAAGTGTAAATAAAATGTATCGCCGCCCAACCTTTGTAACTACATAAGGTTAAAATTTAATTAATGTCACAAAAATTATATGAATATTCGATTTTATTCAGTAGTTAGACAGGTAAAAGATAATAAGTAACAAAAACTCCTAAAAAAAAGACTTATAGTCTTGCTGTTTTTGGAGGAGTTAAAAATGTGTTTTTTTTTTTTTAGCTGATGGGCTTACTCTTGAGCACAGACTATCCTATGGGAAGAGACGAGCTCTAAGATGGAGCGAGCTTGCCCAGAAAAAGCCTATTCACTCGTTTTTTGAATGCCACGAGGTTGTAAGTGGCCGGAAACACAAACGCAGGGAGGTCATTCCATTCCCTAGCTGTACGCATAATGAAAGAAGACGCAAAACGCTTAGTCCGAATGCGGGGAACGTCAACTACAAACGGATGAAATTTTGCAGTTCGCCTTGATAACCTATGGTGAAAGGGTGACGATGGGATAAGTGCGTGGAGCTCGGAAGAACACTCACCAAAGTAGAGCCTGTAAAAAACTGACAAACATGTTACTTTACGGCGGTGGGATAAGCTCTGCAGTTTAGAATTAACGAGCGCCTGATCGCCAATGAGTTTTCTGGCTCTGCGATCGATTGAGTCCAAAGTAGCAAGATGACATTTTGCTGAACCATCCCAAAGATGACTGCAGTACTCCATGTTAGGTCGGATATGTCCATGTATATAATTTTTGGAGGAGATGAAAATGTATATAATTTTAATTTGAAATTGAATAATTTATTCATAACTTTAATAACGGATTAATTATATATCAATAATTGTTTAACCTCACGTTCCTTTAAAATCTTAAGATGAAAATATTAGACATAATCAATCCTCCTCCTTCCCAAGTTGCCTTATACAATGTACTTGCTTAATTTAAACGAGTGTTTTGTTACTTTTTTATTCCTGTTTTCTTTACTTTAAACGGTTTTTTACTTTATCTAAGTTCACGCACTTGGCACCTTAAGTTATACAGTAACTAAGTACCTTGTAAGCTATTTAGCCTAATCGGCGTTACAAATCTTGGGTGTGTTCCGTATAACTTGAGCAAGCACCGGCAACGTTCAAGTTCTCCTTACTTGAGGAACTGGGGCAGAGTTAAAATGCATATACTCGATTTGGATTCCAGAAACTCTTTGTTATTGGATTTAAATCTCATTTTCTAACATACGTTATATTATTGGGGGTTTTGGTTTTAATGGGATTGTATGTTGGGAGGCTTATGGTAAAAATTGATATGAATCAATTCAAAATTGAAGATAGATTTAAAAGCCAGTTTAAAGGTAAAATATTACTTTAAAAAATGTTACTTGACTTCAGTTTCTTTTTGATTAGGGTATGTCTTGTTTTTCAATATTGTAGTGAAGTTCTAATACACAAATAGAAAAACGTATTTTTATGCCGGAATTTATTTTAATAAACATTGAGATACTATGATGTCCTTTTTCTTTTCCTGTCGTCTCTACAACCTATCATAACAAACTGCTGGGCATAGCTCTCCCATTTTTTGCGCCAGATATTGTGGTCCTTCGTTTTCTTCATCCAACAACCGCAAGTCATCGGGCCAGAGAGCTTCCTACACTACTCTTGCCATGACGCGGTCTCTACTTTAGAACTCTTTAAATATCCTGACTCTGCAAATGCCAAAACATATCATCAGATATCATCCTCAGACTAAACATCACAGCTTTTATATTAGAAATCTTCCAAAGAAGGGGCACCCCATTCAGTTACCAGGTATTGGTACTTCATACGATCCTTCGCTATCCTAAAGCACTTGTGCATGTATTGTGCGTCTATTGTATGCGCCAGGGTACGGAGGCAAACAAAAAAAGTGTAAACGTGACATTTCCCTGTACATTTAGGCACCTAAACCGTTTGCAAACAGCATTGAGAGTGGGACGCTGGCAAATGAACGGGGGGCAAGGGTCCTAAACAAAAGGTGCGAGTCCCCCTTGCGACCCCACTGCCGGGGGGCCGGGAGGTCAGGTGGCCACACGATGATGGTCATTGAGGATAAGAAAATGGTTGTACTATACTCAATAACTTCTCTTCTGCCTAATGTAGTCCAATGGTGGACATAAATCTCCTCCATTTTACGCCAGATTGCCGATCGTCCTCTTTCCTCAACCTAAGCCGTCGGTTCATCAGGCTAGAGGGCGTCCTACACTACAATTGCCAAGACGAGGTCTCCACTACAGAACTCATCTGCTACAGTGGCTTAGGTTCTGCGTCATACGTCACCGGTCCACTAATACTTCAACTTACTTATCAACTACGTTTTTTGTTATACAGGACTCAGGGAATCTTTTGCAATGTTATTCCATTTCAGCAATGATTTAAGAAAGTATGGATTCGTGATATGCTCACAAAACAATCGAAAAAAGTGTTCCGAATGCAGTGACAGCACACATACACATATTTCGAACACATTTACCTAACAAAAGAGTACAAACTGTACTCTCTTCGGCGGTTCGTTTTTAGGATGGCGTATGACCTTTATATATACAGAATATCATTGCTTTTCAATTGGACGTACACCAGCTTTTGCATAGAGTATGTATATTGTATACGGGTATTAGATAGACACTTACAGATAATTAATTATTTTACTACTTACTAATTTTTTTATTTTTTTTTATTCGGGACACCAACAGCACTAATAAAGTTTGTTGAATTACAATTAGAAGTACAAGTTATGTCTAAGCTATTTAAAGGTATTCGCAAATTATTTCTAAATAGCACATACGTACGATAACTATGACAAGCCTGTGAGACAATCTAAAAAAAAAAAAAAAAAATAAAGGATTAAAACTACATTTCAAAAAAAATCTGAAGCAAATATCTTAGCTACATTCGCAGTTTAAATTGGAACATATCAAACTTTCATGAGTTTTTGAGAAATTATTAAGTGATAACTTGCTCGTACAAAAAAGGAGTTGCGCCTATAATTCGTTTTATACTTAGGTATTGCAAGAGGTAATGGCCGTCTAGTCGGTAATTTACGTGGAACGGATACGTTAATCAGCTGTAACAAATTAGGACAATCTATCATACCGTTAGCAATTTTAATAAATATGCGATATCACGTACTTGTCGCCGTTTTTCTAGGGGCAAAAAATGATACCTTTGACATCTAGTCTCATATCCGTGTTCTTTTTTACCGCATTTAAACTGTAGATATCTTAAAATATTTTTTGAATTGATTCTATGCTGACACATACACATTATATTGTGGATTCCAGATTTCAGAGGCATATTCAAGAATACTACGCACGAAGCACAGAAAAGAACTTTAATAGGCTGATTGAATTAAAGGAACAAGTTGATCGTATTATAAAACCAAGCAATTTTGAGGCTTTTTAACCATGTGATCAATGTGTTATCGAACAAAAGTTTAGAATCCTGAATCAATCCTAAATCCTTCATAAACGTAACCCTTGACAGAGCCTGGCCGTTCATAGTGTACTGTAGTTAATAATATTAACTTTCGAGAAAAGGTTATTAAATAACATTTCGATATATTCAATCAAGCTTGTTACGAGCACAGTAACGCGCAAAACTATCCAAATCGCATTGCAAGCCGGTGGCATCCTCAATGGTATCAATGGACATGTAAATTTGGCATCATCGGCGTACAGTAGAACTTTGGCGTATTTGAAACTCAAAGCAATGTCGTTAACAAAATTACAAACAGTAAGGTCCAACAATGATCCTTGCGGTACGCCCGAGGTATTGTGAACCAAGAACACATATAACTATAAGTAAGACACAACTCTAGTTACAAACAAAACTGAATATTCAAATAACGATAGCAATCTTGAGTCCTCGCAGCCTATACAAGCATGGTGACAGCGCAAGGGGGGTCGGTTGTGCTTTTTCTAGACGCGTGTCACTTGTGCGGCGGGGCGCGGGCGCGGCGGCCGACACTGCGGGCGTCGGGATCCGGCGTCCGGGCGCCGTCGCCATGGCAACGACACCGCGACACCCGCGCCGGGGACACCCGACACCAACCGACACGACACAACATCGACCCTACGCCCCATGACACAAGACCCACGATGCTCACTTATATACACCACCACACCCCAACACATAGGGGTCGAGTACATAAGATGGTACGGTCAGGCGATGTAAATAACGCGAGATAACTTCGAGAGGGTCTAATGGAATAGGGAATCGTTTTTGGAAAGTACCCCCGAGAGAATTTTCTGGGTTGTTAGACGTAGGGACCGGCTTCCATGTTAAGTGAAAGGCGATATGGGGTTTCGGCTCGCTAAATTTGATTACTCAAATGCTCGTTTAGTAGTGGCTAATTGATAAAGAGCCTCTTACGGAACTTGAGATTCAGATATAATCTTGTTAAAACAAATTTTGGGCGTACGTTACGAATAGAGCCTCTATTTATAGTATATAAATTAAAGTACAAGTATATGTACATTGTTCCACTATCACCTACCCGAGAAGCATACCAGTCAACTACAAATAGTGTTAGGGTAAATTTCTGAAAAAGATAAAAGATGTCTAGGTATAATTAATTGGTATTATCTTAAAAAAATAGTTTAGAACTTTACATATTTTATCGTAAATGCCTTCTACTGGTCAAAGCGTTGTTTTTAGATCGTCGTTCAATCCAAAGTTAGTTCGAATCCCGTCGGGGAATGTTATAAAAGTCACTTTGTTGATTTTTTCGCAGATTGGTAAGGCCATTGCAGGTTGAATTACCTAATCGTCTGGAATTAAATATGATACTGGTTTTGAAGGGCGCGTTAGGCCGTTGGTCCTGGCAAGCACATAGGCCCTTCGTTAATCTCAGAAGAAGAATAAATATCATAGTTAGTGATAAAGCGTTTAGGAAAGGTCTTTATCTGAAAAATATTTTATCCTTTTAAAAAAATGGAGTTGGGATTTGACCCACTTAGATTTACCGGCCACCAATTGTATCAATTTTTGAACTATGCTATGCATTGTTTTGTTTTTAGCTTTTGATGTCTGTTAATGTTTTCATTTAATCATTATATGCTTAAATTAAGGTGAAATGCCTAAATGTTAGTAGTTAGTCTACTAACATTTACGCATTTCAATAAAAGCTAGTATTCAATAAAATAAAATTGTATTAACATCGCAGGGAAAGAGTATCTACGATAAGCCAGTCAACGGGCCATCGGTGACGGCACCTTTGGAATCAAACGCCTGGAACCACTCACTGGAGGTAACCAAATTACTGTCATGATCATAATTAGGATTGTCAGGCGTACTGATAAAGCTGGGCATAATTAGGTTAGGTTAGGGTTAGTTTTATTACCCGTCCAGTCAAAATTATCGGTGACCTACAGCCAGATTTAGAAACATCGAAGGGTGACTTTTTGTATGATTTTGATTTGGAATTGCCGAGGATGTTTGACAACATTATAACAAAGTGGTTTAATAGTTGGAAAGTCGGCTATTACATCAGGTTAATTCAGGGTGTCAGCTAATTCACTACCAAAATTAAGCTTCAAAGTTAGACGTGAAAAAATTACAAACAATCACACTAACAAACTTATACTATTAGTATGAAACCAAACTATCGTCGTTCTCGTACTGAACCCTAATCTGCTGCGTGAGTACATCCCAGTGCTCACGGCGGAGTGATCTCGAATGCTCGCCGGCCTCAATACTTTCATTAGGGGAGCGCAAGTCGCAACGCAATCACGGTAATGGCGTCATTGTCATCCCGCCGCCATCTTGGATCACCCAGCCCGCAATGGCGATGACGGAATTGGTGCGCGGTACTTTTATTTTATTTTTGTATATATCGTTGGAAAGGGATATTTAAGCTTTTGGGAATATCTATAAAAATTGCAAGTAAGTTAAAAGAAATATATTATGACAAAAATCTACGTGTTTAGGTTTATTTGTTATATAACAGGTAACCAACAACAGTAAAATTAATTAGGATGATGTCATAATAAATGTTATATATAATATAAATAATTAGTTCATCATCAGCTCATTAAACGTCCCCACCAAGGGATACGAGCCTACCCGTAAAGGTGTATCTGTTGGTATAGCCTTAATCGTCCACGCGGACCCAGTAAGAATCGATCAACTTCTAGCACAACATTTGAATCTCTTCGCAGGCGTGCGCAGATTTCCTCACGATGTTTTCCTTCACCCTAAGAGCGTCGGATAACGTTCATGTAATTTTGAAAATTCGAAAACACATTGGTACGTGGCGGGATTTGAACCTGCGCCCTCCACAAATAAAGCGTAATAATTTTAAAATATTTATTGTTATATTAGTGTTTGCATATTGTGTGTCTTATTACGTTTTCTCATTATGAGTAACGTAAGATTCCTAACATTGCCGGTCTAGCCGGCCATTAGGCAAGACAACCTGGCTACCCTAAGTTTGCGGATAGCTGGGTAGAAGCGGCGCGCCCCCGGCGTCTATGTCCGATATGTCGCATTGTTACCGCGTGCATACCTCAATACTGAATACTTGGACATACGTTGCATACATACAAGAATTATATTATACGAGTATATACCTATGTGGGCTCGACGTAGCAGTTAATACGTTCGGTTGATGGCACAAGTCGATCCACTATTGCAATGGTTATAGTCGGATGGGTGACCGAAAAATATGATTTCAATTGTCTCTGTGTTTTGAATGACATGCTATGCCGTGGTCCTGGATACTATATTAAGATAGTACTCAAAGGCTTTCTTAATTTCGCCCAACTGACGGATAGGTATAACTTTGCCGCGGACACTTTTTGAGTGTAATTGTGCAATTTGTGCATCTGATTAGTTTATTGTGTATCTAAAGCCATGGTGCTCGGACATTTCTTAGTTGACGTTTCTTCGTGATTGCGCATCTAGTTTCCAATGTACCTACGCGTCACGTTCAAATATTGTTGAGTACACACATTCCTAAACAGTAAATCAAGATTTTTAAAGAAAGAAAGAAAGAAAGATTTATTTGACACACACAATAAAATACATTCAATACATACATCTATTAATAATAATAAATGCCAAATAGGACTTCCCTCAGCATTTGTCCTGGCACACTAAAAGCGTACCAGGACGCTGTTTTTCAGGAAGGCCCTGGTGAGCAACTAAACAAACAAACAAAAAAAAATATTTATTTTAATACCACAATATCAAACTGAAATAATAATAATAACGTACCTATACATAATTGATTATAAATAAATACAGAAAAAGACCAAAAATCATTGAAAATTCACCTTAATATTAAAAAACTTACTTTTCTCTACTTCAAGTTAAAGATTACCAGACAGCAAGATGTACAATATACTTTATTTCCAGATTCTCCCGAAAGCGGACTGGTGAACATACATAAGCGTCGTAAGCTGGATTCCAACGATGGTGCATGCTCAGCCGCTGGTCCCCCGGAGCCTGTCACTCCTGAGAAAAAGTATACGGTTCCCCAAGCGGAGACTCCGGAAAATGTCAGGTCAGCTATTTTGCCGTCCTTAGCATGAGATATTTTTTACGTCTTATGTGAACGAAACGATCAGTTAGCTCCGCTGCTAGTATGCTGCCAGATACCTGACTTATTTATTTACAATTAATTTGTGACAGAAGTTTACAATAAATCTATAACATGGGCAGTTGGAAGTGCTGAGTTTCAAATTAACCTTTGTAGGCGTTTGGAATCTAAGAAAAAATAATTAGGTGTTTCAAACTAAAACATTGAGCCATTATTTTGCCAAAGGTATTTACCTTTAACATACATTTATATCCTTGTAAGAACAATTTATAATATATTTTATGTCTAAAATCCAATTTCAATGTTAAATAATATAAAATTACAATAAAAGACTACATACGGATACGGTGTTGAAGAAAATTAGCAATAAGTAGTCATTATTTCCCGGCAACACTGCGCCCGTCACCCGAGACGACAGATTTTAGGTCTCTCATACCCGGTTATTTTGCTAGAGTTTGATGTATTTAGACACTTTTCAATCTAAGTAATCCAACAGTAAATTGGGTATTCCGGAACAACTATAATGTAAATGGCTTAAAATTATATTGGTTTATAACTTAGAAGAATGAACCTACCTTCCAGTAGTTTTTTACTTAAAAAGCAGTATAATGTTGCCTCCAGATCCTACAAAAAGACGATTGCAAAGGCGAAGGCCAAGCACATACGTTGCATTGGAGATAAACTTGCACGTTGCCCTTCCGGTACCCGGACCTTTTGGTCACTCGCTAAAGCTGTGCAGGGCAATTTTTGTCGTCCATCTTTTTCACCGCTTTGTAGGGATGACGGTTCTATTGCCCATACCGCAAAGGAGAAGGCTGACCTACTGGGTTCTCTTTTTGCATCGAACTCAACCCTAGATGACCGAGGAAAGACACCGCCTTCCATACCTAGATGTCGTAGTTCCATGCCTGAAGTTGTATTCCATCAACGGGTAGTTCGTAAAACACTTTTATCTCTGGACGTCCATAAGTCTAGTGGGCCTGACCTTATTCCTGCTCGAGTTTTAAGGATATGTGCTCCGGAGTTAGCTCCTGTCTTGACGCGCTTATTCCGACTGTCATATTATGCTGGTATAGTACCGGATTGTTGGAAGATAGCTTTAGTGCACCCGATCCCAAAAAAAGGTGACCGCTCTGATCCAACTAATTACAGGCCTATTGCAATTACTTCCCTTCTTGCTAAAACAATGGAAAGCATTATCAATTCTCAGTTGTTGCGGTATCTTGAAGATCGCCAGCTGATAAACGATCGACAATATGGTTTTCGCCATGGTCGGTCAGCTGGTGACCTTTTGGTGTATTTAACCCATCGCTGGGCAGTCGCAATTGAGAGCAAGGGTGAGGCTTTAGCGGTCAGTTTAGATATTGCGAAGGCTTTTGATCGGGTCTGGCATAAAGCACTTTTAGCGAAACTTCCTTCATATGGGATTTCGGAGGGACTTTGTAGGTGGATCGCCAGTTTTTTAAGTGAGCGGAGCATCAAAGTCGTTGTCGATGGTTCGTGTTCGGCATTCTTGCCCGTTAATGCTGGTGTTCCACAGGGCTGTGTGCTTTCCCCTACCTTGTTTATCCTGCATATCAATGATATGTTGGATATTAGCAATTATCATTGTTATGCGGATGACAGTACCGGGGACGCACTGTACCTTGGCAGTTCTTGTCCCTCTGGGCAATCAGTGAATGACAGTCGGAAGGAGCTTGTGTCAAGGATAGAGGCATCTTTGGAAGATGTCATGCAATGGGGAACAAACAATATCGTGTCATTTAACCCTACTAAGACACAAGCATGCGCATTTACTGCTAAAAAGGTTCCGTTTGTCATGGGTCCTAAGTTCGGGAGCACTCCCTTGAGTATAAGGCCGAACATTGGTGTCCTTGGCGTTGACATATCCAGTGATGTACAGTTTCGCGGTCATTTGCAGGAAAAAGCCAAATTGGCGTCTAAGAAGCTGGGTGTGCTGCGCAGAGCTAGGCAATACTTTCCGTCCCACCAGCGCCTTCAGCTTTATAAGGCACAGGTGCGCCCACATATGGAATATTGTTCGCATCTTTGGGCTGGAGCGCCAAAATACCTACTTCTTCCTCTTGACAGCGTACAACGTAGAGCCGTGCGGATGGTCAATGATCTGTCAATAACCAATGGTCTGGATTCCTTGGCCTTGCGTAGAGATGTTGCGAGTCTCTGTGTTTTCTATCGCATATACAATGGGGAGTGTTCCAACGAACTGTTCAATCTGATACCTGCTGCTGAATTTCATCATCGGACTACCCGCCACAAGATGAAATTCCATCCTCATCATCTTGATGGTTGGCGTTCGACTACAGTTCGATTCATGCGTTTTCTTCCACGTACTGTACTTATATGGAACGATCTTCCAGCAGCGGTATTTCCTGACAAATATGACATGGCTAATTTTAAGAAAAGAGCATATTCCTATCTAAAAGGCAAGCAACGCACCGGTGGCACTTCTGGTGTCACCGTTGTCCCTGGGCGGAGATGAACACTTTCCATCAGGTGTCTCTCTTGCTCGTTTGCTCCCTATATCAAAAAAAAAAAAAAAAAAAAAAACACAGAACGAATGAGTGCAAAATTTTATTGAGATACAATTACGATCCTATTAGCGCATTTCAAATTTAGCGGAATTGCGACCCCGTTATGTTCGTGTGTGTGTGTGTGTGTGTTTGCATGCGCTTGTGTGTGATTGCATGTGCATGTGGAGTGGAAAGTAATTACGAGCTCATAAAAAAGTGAAGGCATATTATAATTTCATTTGAACTAACTTATCTTAAGCATTTGTGGCGGATTATGAATTAAAAAAACTCTAGCTTAACATAAGCTTAGCTAGCCAGCAATGTATAAACTACACGAAATGATATCCGCATGTTTGCATGTGTAATGATATCTGCATGTTAGCATGTTGTGCGTACAAGAGTGGGCAGAAGTGGAAATGAGAGTATGGTGACGGGCGGTGGCTGTTCCAGATTCCTGGTGAGGCTCTTACGTAACTGGATCACGGACGATGTTAATTGCAGCGTACCCACTATATACTATGGCGCGCGCACGCACAAACAACTGCAGCAGGTGATCAAGGAGTTCGCGAGAACCTCGTACTGCGGCGAGGCGAAGATGTCCGTGCTGTCGAGCCGGGACTACAGCTGTATCAGAACGTTTGACAAGCAGCTGTGGAAGACTAAGAACGATATGTGCAGGGGTTGCACTAAGGTAGAAGTTTTTAATGTGATTTTATTTATATTTTTTCTTTATTTAGGATTTATATTTTTATTATTTATTTGGGATAGTTATTACACACAGGAATATATTATGTCTTACTAAGTTTAGAGTCAATGTGCAACCAGCAACATTATCCACATATTCATAAATATATAATTAATTACAGCGGAATTACACAAAAAAAGAAAAGCTTTTCTATATTACTGCGAAGCTTAGATAAACAATAAACTTACTATTTTTATCGAAGCTGCGAAGGTACAAATGTAGACTCAATGTTACAAGCTATACAGTAATATACGCATTTCAGTGCCCTCTGGTATTGCAAATGTACATGGGCGGCGGTGACATTTACCATCAGATGAGCCGTTTGCTCGTTTGCCTGCTATAGCATAACAAAAAAAAAAAAGAAATGAAAAGGATATCATTACGGCTTTATGGGGGCACGCTTACCTCCATAAGTCTTTTTCAGACGACGAGTAGACGCTTCACCTAAATGTAAGTGATGTCGTCACCCATGGACACTCGTTACTACGAAAGAGTTGCGTTGCCATCTTTGAAAAAGGAAATATTTATTGGTAAGGCCGCGGTATCACTCCGGACGATCCAGCTATTTCGTAGATTACCCGGGACCAACAGACAGACAAATGTTTTAAAGAAATGATATTTGCGTGTATACTACGTATAGGTATATTCATATGCATTTCGTAAGGCAGTACGTATTTAGTAAGTGCAGGCACTGCAATTTTATTTATATCTATAAATAAGTATTAACCTACGTTTTCCAGACAACAGACAAAACTAAGAACTGTTTGTACTTCGAGAACCGAACAGCGATACACCACGGCAACCTGCCGCCGGCCTTCGACTTGGAGGAGCTGGTCAACTTGGGCAAAGAGAAAAACGCTTGCCCGTACTACGCGGCGAGGGGAATGGCCAAAGATGCGCACATAGTTTTCTGCCCGTACAATTATCTCATCGAACCGAGTATCAGAAACAGTGTAAGTAGATTTACGAGTATGAGTGTAGTATTAGAAATCACTACATAGTATCTCCTCATTGCCTACTATGCGGGAATGCCTGGGCCCTGCAGTGGGTCGTACGTAATGGTGATGATGAAACTTGCAGATGCAAATAGACCTGAAGGACAACATCGTGGTGATAGATGAGGCGCACAACATCGAAGACATCTGCCGCGATGCCGCCTCGTTTACGTTCAGCAAGGATAAATTTGTTACCGCCATCGAAGTAAGTTTTAAACACCCTTAAATAAAATAAAGAAAAAAAGTAAGTTTAACGTTAAATTTGATTCATTTATAAACCGGCTTGAAACGTGTTAAGTATATGACTCCTTCGCCAAATTTGAAAAAAGAGAAAAAAAGTGATATAGCTATGCTGTGTACAAGGCCTATCCCTTCAGTGAGGCATTATGATGCTGATTTATATTGCAGGAGCTGTCCAAAGTGACCCAGTTTTTGTACTCCGGTCCCGGAGCAATGGCGCAGGTGGAGTACGTCCTGAAGACTCTCAGAACCTGGGACGATTGGTAAGTTATATTGCACGGTAGGCGTAAAAGGATTTTAGATTGTCAAAAAGAAAAAATAACAATATGTTCTTATTACGTAGGTACAGTACTGATCACGGTAGATGTCATAAACAAGTAGTTTTTAGAGTTCAATATCTCAAAGGAAAATTAATGAAATCCTTGTAATATCAAATTGTTATTTTTTGTGTTTCAAGACCCCTTTGCTTAATTTTTTTTATCAAATAATGTAGAAGTGAAGCAAACACCTGATGGTATGTGCCAATAGTGGGTAAAATATAACACTTCATGTGGATAAAAAAACATCAGTGCATGTGGATATTTGTGGCTTATATGATGAATCTATTTCTCCATCCTAAGGTTGCCTGCAAGAAATTGCCATGTGCAATAAGACCGCCCATTGTACTCTCTTTTTCTTTTCTTTTTGTTTTTATTGTGTATTTCAGTGTACAATAAAGAATTAAATTAATAAATAAAATCTATCATGAGAACATATGAGAAACAACAAACAAATATGAGGATTTCGCAGGTTCGTGAATCAAATGCCCCTTGTGAACAACCAGCCGGTGAACAACAACGAAGCCGTGTACGCGTGGGAGGCTGTCAACTTCGTGAAGACTCTGAACAACCACAACATAGGCCACCAACAATATAAAGGTATATTTATATTTTAACCCCAGACGTAAAAACAACGGGATGTTGTAAGTTTAACGTGTCTGTGTGTGTTTGGCCGTGGCATCGTAGCTCCCGAACGGATGAACCGATTGTAATTTTGTTTTTTTATATATATAGATAAGTATTCAAAGGGTATTCTTAGCTATGTTTGATGAAAATTTGTCCAAGATGGCCGTAAATATTGTCATACATGACTTTTGCGAAACTAAGCGTTTACGCAGCGGAAGCTTTAAGTATAAAAAAAACAGACCAGTAGTTCCTGAGATAAGCGCATTCAAACAAACATACATGCTTTATAATTCGACGACCCATTTGGTGTAATGGATGAGATGTCGGCTATGACAAGGGTTCCAGGTTCGATCCCTAGGCAGTACAAACATTGTGTGCATGAACATGTCTGTTTGTAATGGTCTGGGTGTTTTCTATGTATTATATGTATGTATGTATTTACAAAAAAATATATTAATATGTTTACCCGTTGTTAAGTACCCATATTACAAGCTAAATGCTTAGTTTGGGACAAAATGGCGCTGTGTGTATGTCAGTAGATATTTATTTTATTTATTTATAATATAAGTATATATATAAATACCTACATACTTAAATTGACAATAAACTAGCAGATGGTTTACCTGATGTTTGATACAGCCAATGAAGAACCATGGCATTCCGTACTTCGAAGGAGCAACTAGTGGTTTGCTGACCTTTACAGATAAAAGGAAAATCACACAACCTGAAAGAGGTAAAAGGAAGGGATGGGAATTTGGTAATTTGGCCTCCTCACTTTGCGAAATACAGTGCAAAGCGTTGCTTCATGCTGGTTTTCAGTATTCACCAAGCATGCTATTTTTTTTTGCAAAAAATATTTTTGTAATATGTTACAGAATTCAAGCACAACGCGGAGATATTGTGCCAGAGCCTGCGCGACGAGCCGCACCGTTTCTACGGTGTGACGCAAGCGACCGGCGGGTTGGTGGAATCCTTGGACATTGCTCTCGGTGGGTATTTATTGCTAATGCAGTTTTACGTTGAAGAAAGGATAGACCGAAGACTTGCGAAAGATCGCTGGTGGAGGCTGAATGAAGAAACGTAGGGCCAGGTCGGAACGGGCGGAGATCGTCCAGCAGTGAACTGTGATTGATGGAAGAGATGAAAGTTAATGGATTGAATCGCGTTTTTATATATCCGATAAATCGTGTCACGGAAAATAATTATATTTGTCGAGTTTTGTCCCCAAGAGACTTAAGCAGCGGCTTTCATAATCTGTGGGTCCCACTTAACCGGTGAAACTGTGATTATCATATAATCATCATCAAACGTCCCCACCAAGGGGCACGAGCCTACCCGTATAGGGTGTATAGGCCTGAGTCATCCACGCGAGCGCAGTGCGGTTTGGCCGACATCACGCACAACCTTTGAATTTCTTCGCAGGTTTCCTCACGATGTTTTCCTTCACCGTAAGAGCAACATATGTGGATTATAAATACAGTCCGAACCAGTGGTAGTTTCATTTGACATTCATAAGTGTTCTATACAGACCTTAACGAAAAAAAAACCTTTTTCATTTTGGTGAGGGTTAGGAGGGATGAAGAGGGGCAATAAAAAAGCGAGTACAAAATGGGGAGTACCAAAAAGTAGGCTGCCAAAGGTTGAAGAGAAGAGAAAATTATACATATAAGTATTATTACAGATATTGTATGTCAAGTTAAACTAACAAAATTTTTTTCGAGGGGATGACGTCCAGATTGGGGTTGGTTTCGTCCAATCCAAGATATACGTCAACTTATATTTAATTGTTCATAAATGGCATTTTTTAAACAGTAATTGATGATGATGATAAACATTTTCAGGTTATCTATTCCGTGATGAATGTCAGTTCATGGATGACTTCAAGCCTGTACTGGTGCGGACCCTCGCCATGGACTCCATGTTACACGCAGACTCATGGAACACTTCTCGGTTTAATCAGGTAATTTTTTGTTAGTGCATAAAACAGTTTTTTATTTAATCACCAAACTAAATATAACGTCATGTATCCTTTTAAATAATAATAATTCTGTGTACTTTTTTGTAAATACATACATAGAAAACATCCAGACCAATAAACAGACATGTTCATGCACACAAATGTTTGTAATGCCCGGGGATCGAACCCGGAACCCTTGTGTAGTAGCCGACGTCCCAACCATTACACTAAATTGGTCGTCGTATGATTCCGTACTTCGGAAAGCACGTTAAGCCTTCATCGTCCTTTAACGCTAGGGTGATAGAACATGGATACACCTACCAATCCCATTGGCCCCAAGTGTTGGTTAATGGCCCAATCTCCCCATAAAAACCGGGAGGACTTGTGTCCGGCTGTAGAACGTTATAGGAAAGTGAAGATGATGTCCTATATTTGTAATTTATACTGCTTACTATAAAATATTAATAAATGCGTATGATTGCTTCATGCTGCACAGAACAATACCATAGTGACAAAAAAGGTAAATATGTAAAATAATACGTATTATATTTAACAATACAACAACAATAAAATTATGTTGTTTTGTTTGTATTAATTCATTGTGAGCAATAAAGAGTCTATCTATCTAACAATCATTTGGTTGTTATATTTATATCATACAAATGACCGTAAGATAGTTTTAAAACACTGACTCATTTTGTTTAAACAGTACTTGGTCATTAATGTCGGATAGGGATGTGAACGGACAGATCAATTGAGCTACTTTTTCTTCATGTGTCAAATTACTTATATCTACACATTTAATATGGCTTTTGACGCATTGTTCCGCGCACATCTCCCCGGTTTCGGCATACATAACAGGAAGGTTGAGTCAGGCCAAGGGAAGGTGGAGGGTTGAGTTCCATTGAACTACGTTTTATGATCTGTTCAACTTGACTTGTATACATGTGCATTTTTATAGCGTCACAACTCTATGACGTCACGGTATTATATCAACAAATGACGCACTTTTAATAACTATTTATATGAAAATATTTTAGCAAACAATCGTAACGATACTAGGTGTTGAGATCTACTTTTCATATGGCGTCACAGCACTATGTCGTCATTGAACCAAGTGACAACTTTTATTTATGTAACTAATTAAAAGATTCGATATGTTAATAATCATTACGATTGTTACTCGATTTTTTTTAAATTGCGTAATGTTTTTAGTTTTAATGATAAATGATATTTTTATATGTAATGTTTTTAATATTGGTTATGGGGCCTGAAAATAAACGAATTTTATTTATTTCACCCTGAACTCAAACCGATAAGCACGTTCGACAATGCCAGTTATAGTTAATATTACTTCTATGTTCCGCTAGAACAACTACTCTATACAACGTTTGATAATATATTGTATCAATGGAAAGTAGCCGGTACTTATAGCACACGTATATCCTGTTTTAAGTACCAGCAGCAAAACATATTTGTTCTTTTTATCGACAAACTTTGTAAATGGCATTAAGTATGTTCTTTCTTTCTGGTTCACATAAACGAATATTATTATTATTTATTTATTTAACTAAGACGTCTCATTTCCAGCGGGTTCAGCAGGAAAATCTAAACTACGTCGTTGTGTATGAGCTCGAGTGTGGTGTGGGCGGGCTGGCTCGGCTCGATGCTCGCTGCTGGCGTCGGGCACTCTGACACCATTACACAGTCTTCATTCAGAACTGGGGACGGCATTCCTCTACGGTGTCGCCCAATCACGTTATTGCCGCTGAAAGGGTAATTATACATTACTAGCTTTTGCCGCGGCTTCGCTCGCATTAAATTCGGGATAACACGGGTACTTGCATTTATCACTATACATACGATTTCCCTCCTCCAACTTTGAAGATTTCGGGGTCAATTTCAGAATTTTTTTAGCAAAAAATATGTTATAGTGAGCTAACCTTAAAAGATAGACATAGGCTGTCGCGGACTTTTTTGTAGACCATTAAAAGCAGAACAATACTCTCATACATGACTTTTGTGTAACTTTAACCGTTTACGCAGCGTACGCAGCGGAAGCTCCAAGTATGAAGAAATACCCCCGATTTTGAAATATTCTTCATTGCTGCTCCGCTTTATTACTATAGCGTGATGATATATAGCCTATAGCCTTCCTCGATAAATTAGCTATCTAACACTGAAAGAATTTTTCAAATCGAACCAGTAGTTCCTGAGATTAGCGCGTTCAAACAAACAAACTCTTCAGCTTTATATATTAGTATAGATTATTTTTAAAATATTAACCTTCTAAAAACGAACACTATTAGGAAAATATTAACCTTCCAAGAACGGCCACTTCAACTTACTGTTCCGGCGAGCTATGGCGGTAACTTTAGGCTTTGAATATTTAGATGTCTCCGGTAAAACATAAAATATCATGTATTCATATTTGACGGATCAAATTGTGTGTTTGTATAAAACTTACGACTTTTTTCCTAATATTAGTATTTTTTAGATATGATTACCTATATATGTGTATTTATTTACAAAAAAAAAGTGTAAAATATTGTTAATAAAGTACTTACCCCATGGACATACAAACGAATATGGACGAACTGTAATTAATACATAAAATGTGTCCCCGAAATGACAGCTGCTGTCTATGATGTCATTTTGAAAAATATTAGTATTCTGATTTTAGTGTTTTAAACTAAAAATATGTAATTGAATTGATCATTTACCTATGATACGTAATTCCTGGTTTTTTTCCTCTTGTTCACTGCAGTTTTTTCAAAATTTCACAACACCTTTCCGTTCGAGACTCCGTTTATTTTTTATACATCCATGATAGTATCCAAAGTACAACAATGATATTCTTTAATTATAAAGGTAGATACGCCATCCGTGCCTCAAAATCGAACCGCCGAAGAGGGTACAGTTTGTACTCTTTTGTTGAGCTAAGTGTGTTCGAACTATGTATATGTGTGCTGTCACTGCATTCGGAACACTTTTTTCGATTGTTTTGTGACATGCTTGAGTGTTAAACTATCACGAATCCATTCTTTTTTACATCAAAGTAGTACAAGCTCCTTGCTTCAACTGGGCCAGATGGCACTACGTGAATGTTTATTTTTATATAATAATTATATTTCCAAATATAAATTGGTTTGTCACAGGTGTGGGTAGGCACTCTTCGTAGCGGCCCCAGCGGGGAAGTGTTGGAATGTGCCCATCGTGGTTCGAGAAGGCCAGAGGTCCAAGACGCCCTGGCGGCTGCCTTACGGCATGTATGCAAGGTCACACCACACGGAGTGCTCTGTTTTATGCCGTCGTATCACTTGATGAACTGCCTTGTAAAACGGTAATGTACTATATGAATTAGATAACATTTTTTATAATATCAACATATATAATAATAAAAAAAATATAGGCAGTAACAAAATCAGCTAAATTAAAGTGATTTAAGAATAACTTGTGAACTGAGACTGAAAATACCCGTTCGGAAACCATATTTATATTATTTGCGTAGGTTTTTTTATGTATATATAAATGACGCCGTCGCCCATGTACACTTGCAATACCAGAAGGCAAAGAAATGCGTTGCCGGCCCTCTAAGTGGGTATACGCTCTCTTTTTGAAGGACGCCAGGTCATGTCGCCCAGGGAATAAGTCAGATAGTAGCTGATTTTACAGTTTTGTCGTCCGAGGCAAGAAATTACGACAAAAACGCACTGTCGAGGACTTCCATTCATCTAAGTGGTGAGGATGAAATTTTAGGTAGTCGAATAAAAGCAAAATGAGGGTACATTCGGATGACTCGGTCCTCCGATCAACGACTGTGAAATTAATGAAATATTTTTTATAAAAGTAAATACATAATCCAATTTTATTCTTTTTAGATGGAAGGAAACTGGTGTATGGAGAGAAATAGAAAAGCTTAAGAATGTGTTCATGGAGAGCAGAAATGTTCGAGACCACAATGATATTATGGAGGTTAGTTATTGGTGATCTAGTACGGCAGAAAATATTTATTTCTTGTCTTTTATGTATTTTTTTGTATGATCTATCTAAGATCACAAATTGATTAGGAGGTCGTGAGTCACGACCTAACACTTAACTTGTCCTCTTACAATAAAACTCCCTAGTAAATGACACTTTTCAGTGACATATCGCAGTGCACTGCTGGACATAGGTCTCCCTATTTTGCGCCAGATATCCCGGTCCTCCGCTTTCCTCATCCAGCCTCCACCGGCGCCTTTCGCAAGTCGTCGGTCCATCGGGCCGAAGGGGTCCTACGCTACGCTTGCCAAGACGCGGTCTCCACTCCAGTCGTCTGCCCCAACGGCCATCGGTTCTGCGACATACGTGACCAGCCCACTACCACTTCAACTTGTTGATCCGGCGAGCTTATTTGTATTTTCTTCTAGCTTGTCTAAAACATAGCACGACGAATAACCTAATTTGCCGAAAAAATAGTAGTTCTTTATATGTTTTAGGGCATATAAAGCATTTTTTAACATCCTTAAGTCTAAGTTGGTTACGTCTCTGTGGTCCATTTGCCGGGATCATAGACGATGATTTGACGACCCATGTGGTGTAATGATTGAGAGGTCTGCTATACCACCAAGGGTTCCGGGTTCTTTCCTCGATCAGCACAAAACATTCACGTGCATGAAAATGTTTATTTATATTGATCTGAGTGTTTCTATGTAAAATATGTATACCTAGAAAAAGTATATAAGTGTGTTTATACGTTGTTAAGTACCCATAATACAAGCTATGCATAAATTCCAGCTAGATGGCGCTGTGTTTGTCGCTGGATAGTTATGTATTAAATAGTGCTGATTACTTAATTCCATATCTTTTCATTTACTAGGTGGTAGACTTGATACTAAGTCGTCTACCACCGCAGTGCCATAGGAGTGTTATACATTTTGTTTCGGAGGTCATGAGAGGTAGCTAGTGAAATTACCGGGTATAAGAGACCTAACATCTTGTCTCGGGCGACGGGCACAGTGTGGCATTGCTAGAGAATGTCTATCAGTTATTAATATTCCTTTAATGCCACTCTGTCATGGTCGGGCGTATCGATTACCATCGAGTAAACGTTCTGACCGTCTTGTACACTCTTTAACATAAAAACAAGACAAGAAAGTTGGCCTCTTTGTAGGTCACAATACCTACCTATAAATGATATTTACTCATTGATTTGATTTTTGTGTGTTGTTGCAGGACTATTATAAGTACGTATCGACCGATCGTGGAGCCTTACTGCTGGCGGTGTTCCGCGGCAAGGTCTCCGAGGGGATGGACTTCCGAGACCACCAGGCTCGCGCCGTGCTCACGGTTAGTTGCTGATATATGACGTACGATATGCTGGCAATTACTCTCAGTCGTACAGCGGCGGTGGCTTATTGGTAGAGACTGTTCTCTTCCGATCAGGAGAGAGCAGGTTCAAATCCTGCCAGGTACGAATGTGTTTTCGAATTTTAGAAATTATATATTTTTATCCGACGCCTGTACGGTGAAGGAAAATATTTTTCTTTACATGTTTCTTTTCAACTCTTAAGTATCATCATCATCATATGGTAGGTACAGCCCAATATGTCCACTGCTGAACGAAGGCCACCCTAATGATTTCCACGCGGGCCTATTACTAGCCGTTGATATCCACCTACTACCCATCAACTTATCCAGGTCATCCGTCCATCTGACTGGGGATCGGCCTACGCTTCGTTTTCCGTTCCATGGACGCCACTCGAGAACCTTTCCGCCCCATCGGCCATCGGTTGTACGCACTATGTGCACTGCCCACTGCCACTTCAACTTGCTTATTCTATGTATGCCCTTATGTATATAAGTACACAATAAACAATACTTTGAAAACTATATAACAAATGTATCGCGAGTTTCCAGGGAAACGATTTGAAATCAAACCTTGTAATGTTTTCTATTATAATGTGTTGAGCATTATTATATTGCACCCTTAGGGTATTGTAGGATTTATATAGAGACAATATATTCTTAATTTTGAATCGCGCCGGTTTCTCAATGGTGTGGACTTTTGCCCTCCTACCAGGAGGGCTGAGATTCAAATCCCGCCACGTACCAATGTGTTTTCGAATTTTCGAAAATATATGTACGTTATTCTACGCTCTTACGTTGAAGAAAAGCATCGTGAAACCTGCGCACGCCTGCAAAGACATTCAAAAGTTGTGCGTGAAGTCGTCCAACCCGCACTGGGTCCGCTTGGACGACTAAGGCCTAATCACCCTATACGGGTATGCTCGTGTCCCTCGCTGGGGACGTTTAATGAACTGATGATGAATACAGATTGGCATCCCATACCCGAACACGTACGACTTGGCCGTGAAAGAGAAGATGGCTTACAACGACCGCTACGAGAAGACCAGACACCTGTTGGGCAGCAGCGAGTGGTTGCGAGTGCAGGCCTTCAGGTCAGTAAACGATGGATTGAATTTTATTAATAACTAGCGACCCGCTTCTGTGAACTGTTGCCTTTCGATCGGGACGACGCAAATTCAAATCCCACCACGTATTTTTTTGTTTACAAAAAATGCAAAAATATTTATTGTGCATAATAATGTTACAATTTGTACACACACCAAAACCTTAAATAACTTAGATATTTACAGTTTCCTTCTTAAGTTCATAGATAACAATAGGAAGTAATACATTATTCTATTAAAATTTGTAGGTAGGTACAGGTAACACTGCGTTTATCCCTCACTCTTACGGTGAAGGAAAACATTGTGAAGAAACCTGCGCACGCCGACGAAGGGATTCAAAGGTTGTGCGTGAAGTCGGCCAATCCCCACTGGGCCCGCGTAGACAACTAGGAACTATGAATTTGAATACACGGTGGGGACGTATATGAGCTGATGATGATGAAAGCTGAACTATGGTGTCCCAATATATCAGAACTTCAAGACTTTACTATTTTGTTGTGATTAAGATAGATAATTTTTGTGTGCATAAAAGTGCATTGTAAAAAAGAGTATATTTTTTTTCTGTAAAATTTATATTTTGTTTTGTGATTTTGTAAAGGTCAATAAATGGTTTTTCTTTCTTTCTTTCTTCTATTTAAATTACCGGGTATAAGAGACCTTACATCTGTCTTCTCGGAGGTCAGGCGCAGTGCGGTATTGATGGAGGATAATAACTGTATCAGTTGTATCACTTACCATCAGGTCAGCGTCTTGACCCTCCTGTTCAATTATAACATAAAATAACAAATAGTTATTGATATTGGCGATCCATTTGGTGTAATGGTTAAGTCTGCTGTTCGATCCCCGGGCAGTACGAACATTTGTATGCATGAACATATCTGTGTTTCTATGTATAATATTTATGTATTAACAAAATATATATATTATATAAGTATATTTATCAGGTGTTTAGTCACCATATTACAGACTAATGCTTAGTTTGGGGCTAGATGGCGATGTGTGAACGTTGATGGATATTTATTTATTGATATTTCCGGGTCTTAGGGCTCTGAACCAAGCGGTAGGGCGGTGTGTCCGCCACCGCGGCGACTGGGGCGCCGTGCTTATGCTCGACTCCCGCTTCGACAACCCCTACTACACGGAACACCTGTCCAAGTGGGTGCGCAACTTTGTAAGTACATTTTATAAAATCGGAATTCATTGATTAATTTTAGACGGCAATTATAACCCCTTAACTACCAGAGACATCTTAAGGCGTCACAATAAAAGCTGTTTGCCATTATGCTTTAAAGCTTCATTCTTAGCGATTTATTTTATCATATTGTAGGTGCGCTCCCAAGCATAAACCTTGCACGGTATTTTAAATTTTTTTTTTTGCTTAAAAGTGTTTGTTCCAATGCCATCATTTAATCACCCCTTCTACTCTACCGTCTACATGGCAATCAAAGGATTAACAATTAACGTATATGAATGTCAATATATTCAACGCAAAAAAACATTCAAACGCAATTTGCATACAGTTTTACATTCAATGTAAAACTAAAAACTATTCAATGTTTTTACTGTTTGACCGCCAATGATGACTTAAGGTGCCTGACACAATAGATTTTCTATTGCGTCTATGTTCCCGGCGTTGAATGGATTAATATGATTTGTTGTCTATATATAATATTTTTTACACTATAAAATCATGCAATTTTTATCGGATAAATATCCGTCACTTGACATATTTATAACACATCAATAAAAGATCCTGCAAGCTATGTCGGTGACATAACATTTGTACAACTAATAAAACGCAATTTATTTAATAGCTCACAACAAAACCACCATACATACGAGAGTTTGGTCAGCGGCCCAAATAATCTAGAGTCGTTCATGCAGAAAATGACGCTCATGGATCAAGAGGATGTGTGATATGACTTAAAGATCTCTGCAGCAAGTGTCAGTTGTGAAGTTTATGTTTAAACATAGTTAAGATCTCTATAAGGAAAACATGACAACTTATTTGATAGGATGTCAACATGGAAACAATGAAATTAGGTTCAGCATGAGGACAATGTTTATGCCAATGTCCCATTACGGTTTTAAATATCTGTTATTAAGTTTCTGTTCAAACAGAAACTTTATCGATTTTCTAGTCGTGTAGGTAGATAAAGCAGACGGTGCATATAATTTTTAAGCTTAAAAGATATTGGTGAGTTCATAATAATAATAAAATGTTACAGCATTGCATCGGGTAAGCCTAAATTACATTATTGTATAGATAATAACGCTGATAAAATTACGAAAACAAATAGGATTTTTTAATACCTACTTAATAGATAGCATCTTAGCCAACCAATTTTATTTGTATATATTTTTTAAATATCTTTTTGTACCATGATACTGTAAGTCTGGCAAGTCCAACACTGTATTTTTAATGTCAATATTTGATACAATTCTTGATTTTAAGATACATTTTTAATTTAAATATTCATTGTGATATATTGACCTTTTATGATTTTACAAATATCAACGGAACTATTGGAAGTTATCAAGATTATCGTGCTTAGCTGTTTAGCTTCTGTATAGTAATATAAAATTGGCGCAAGCATATTAAGAATTTACGAATGTTTTTATGGATATTTTATGTTATTTTTAAATAATTGACCGTGTTAATTTAATTATGCCCTTATAAAGATGGCTGTAATTTTATTGTAATTATTCTTGTAATGAATTGTTATTTGTCATGCAATAAACTATGTATAAATAAATGTTTTTTATGAGTCAAGACAATAATGGATTTCATTTTATTTCCATCTATTGAGTTTGTCACTCACTATTTACTTTTTTTAATCGTGTTTTATCAATTTGTAATATAGTTTTCACTGGTCAATAAGACTTAAAATAATCAATTTATAGTTGTTTTGCAATGAAACACAAGAGTTAGCCATAAATAATATATTAAAGCTTAGATTAGACTTCATGATATTTGTCGAGAGCATGTGTCTGTAGTGCACAATGAATGTTTGCAGATGCTTAAAATTTTCGAGCCCTGAAAATAGAAATTATAAAATTGAAACTCGTACAAATTAATCATAAAAAACTAAACTTAAATAAAAATTTCACCTTGCGACCACATATTTCGCCATTAATTAAATAGTAAAATTTTCACCAGCTTTTATGTTGTCTGTTTAATGCGCCAGGGCTCTCGGACATAATATTATAAAATAAAAACGACTGCAACTTACAACAGTTTACTTACTTTTTTGTGCAGTCAACGGCCTTCACATGTCTCGCGAGATGTGATAAATGCGGGAACCGGCGTTTACAGATGTCGCACGAGTAGGGCCGCTCGCCCGTGTGATACCTACATGATAATAAATTAACTTTATGATACTTCCAGTATAGATCTATAAAAAAAACGGTTAAAATCGAGAGTAACAACCTCGTGATTTAAAGCACGTCCCCCAAATATGAGGCACATCTATTGATACAAAAATCAAATATTTTAAACCCAAACTTTTACTAGGTGGTAGACTCGATACTCAGTCGTCTAAGTTGGTACCGCAGTGTCGGATATCGTCCTGTCAAATAAGAGTCCTATGCACTTTTGCATTACGGGATGAAGGCACTTTAGTTAGTTCAATTACTAGTTTTGTTTTTATCATTTATAGGCAGACATTTCACCGCCATCTCACCTCATGCCTGCATAGAAACAGCCTATTCACTCTTGCCTTGAATACGGCCAGGTTGTAATGATCGGGGAACACATAAGGAGGCAAAGAGTTCCATTCCTTTGCGGTGAGCATTAGAAACGAGGCACCATAGCGCGCTGTGCGGATAAATGTCAACTACGTAAGGATGGAACGCTCGCCCGCGTCTTGTACCCCGATGGTGAAAAGGGGCTGGTTGTTGTTGGTCTCATTCAATGCCGTTCTGTCATGGTCAGGCGTATCAGTTTCCACCACGTGAGCGTCCTGACCGTCCTGTACACTTTATAAAAAAACATAGGAGGCGTTCAGAATCTCAACACCAGGGACAATAAGATTGTTCATTATTTTGCTACAGAGTCAATAAGTATAATTATAATAAACACGTTGTTTATAGTAGCTCACCTCTTGTGCACAACCAGATCGCTTTTCTTGTAGAAGCTCTTGCCGCACTGGGGCTTGTCGCAGACATAGGGGGTGAGCTGCCTGTGATCCCTGTCCATGTGCTCCTTCAACTACGCAAACGTTTCAGAATTAATAATTATACATATTCACAGACATTCAAACGCGTATTGCGTAGAACCGATGGCCGATGGAGTGGCGTCCACGTAACGGGAAACGAACGCTTCGTTTCCCGTTACGTGGACGCCACTCAGACAGACAGGCCGACCCCGAACCAGATGGACGGATGGCCTCGTTAAGGTGGCGGGTAGCAGATGCATGTTAATTGCTAGGGATCGGCCTGCCCCCGTCAGCTGTGGATATTTTAGGCTGTAATGATAAAAATGATGACATTCAAACAGCACCATCTAGACCTATGTTTAGCATGAAGCCTGTAGTATAGGTACTAAAAAGGGATAAACATATTTATATATACGTTTTTATTGTAAATACATACATATTAAACATAGAAAACACCCAGACCAATGCAAACAGACATGTTCATGCACACAAATGTTTGTACTGCGCGGTGATCGAACCCTTGATGTAAGAGCCGATGTCTCAACCGTTACACCAAATAGGACGTCGTGGGAATCTACAGTAAGAAAATATTATAAAATAAATCTTACCATCCAAGCGGCGCGGTACGTGTTCTTGCACATCAGACAGGGATGGGCGGGTAACACACGCGGCGTATGTTTTGCCGCCGCATGCTTGTTCAACGAAGATTTGTGTACCCAAACCGTTGGCCGCATACGCCGCACGAATACCGCTTCAATGACTCGTCGTGGGTCGCTACACATGTACAGTTTGATTACATAATGCCAACTGGTCATTGAACCTTCAACCGCCTGGATTCCAGGATTAAGGGTTTTACAAATAAATGATTTAATTTTGTTCTGTTATTAATTGTATTAACAATTGACGATTCAAAAGTATCTGTTACAGATTAATTTGACTAAAGTTTATTTGTTTTGTATGTGTTGAATATATACGTCTGCGGCGGTTAAAGGATTAAATAGGGTACATTATTTTTTTAAGGGAAATAAGCCCTTGATCGCCGATCATCATTAACGTATGATGTATTTTATGTTCTTTGGACATGTAGCCAATCGAATCAATCGTAGCCTACTCCAAATCTGGCGTTAAAAGTCAAAATCCGTGATGAGTTTCTCAAAATCGACCCGGTGTTTTGCATCTATACATCGACATCAGCCTGTCAGCATAGTTATTGTCGACATTTGCACGATATGATTTTTCATTTATAATTTAAACCTTTTCATAAAACAATAAAGTTTTAATCAACTTAATCCAAATTTGTTGTTTTATTTTGTTTTAGAAAACAAAGTCCTTGTTGAATACCGAATAATCGCGAAGAAAGAAATAAGAAAAGGAACTTCGAGTGTCGGCCATAACTTTGTGCCTAGATGGCGCTGTGTGTATCTTGTCATTGACACAGCGCTATCTAGGCCTGATATTTATTATAATTATTTAAACACTTACCTATGTGAGATCTGAAATTATCCTTCTTATTAAACACCTTGTTGCACTTCCTACACACAAACAGCACCTGCTTTTTCACCTTAGTTTTGTTCACTATGTTTTTATTATTCTCCTCGCCAGTTTTGCATATCATGCCGGCGTTTATACAGATCGTGGGTCTACTTATTTTAACCACAATTGGCTCTACATTACTAACTACGCTCTCAGAGTTGTCCACATCTGATGTATTTTCCGATACTTGTTCATCCGGTGCTTTGTTCTCCAATTCCATTCCTATATTCAACATATCCGTCAGTTGTTCTGCATCTATTTCACTCTTCAAACTAATTATGAACGTGTCATCGTCTTCTGTTGAAATATATTGTACATTATTGTCGCCGATAAGTTGGTTTAAGTTGGCCGCTAAGTTAGCACTCGCTTCAAGATCGACGTCGCTTTCAAATATCGTAGCGCAATCGTTCACAGCAACCGTTGGATTCAATAGATCAACTGGTTTCTCCGTGAAATTATCAACTTCGGGCACATTCAACAGTTCATCGGGCATATTGTCCGGTTTAGTGTGATACAGTGCATTCATGATATCCTGATCCATACTCCGGCCTGGGTCTGCGAAATCGAACAGCATCTCCGTGCTTCTGTCTTGAGCGTTATAGTCAATGTCGTTTGTGTTCATATTGAAAATGTGGTTGTTTTGGGAAATTCTCAAAGTCTATATCGTTGTAGAAGAACTCGTCGTCCAGCGTGTGCAATTGATTTATGTCTTTAAGGAATTCTATCTGCATGAGATTGTCCTGGTTAGTGGCAGATTCTGCTTGTACATTGTATGTGTTGAGCAAGTCGTTCTGTGTCGACATCGTCATGTAGTCGTCTTCTGCAGAGAGAATATCATCCACTATATTGTCTTCTGTTCTGATTGTTTCGGCTGTTGGGTTCGTTCTGTCTACTACCGGTGCTTCGGGTGTGCTCTGTTCCAAGGGCTCGTTTGGAGAGCTATTATGTCTGTAATTAATTTAAGAATTAAATGCCATTTACTTGAGCTTGAATTTGAGATTTATGGGACCATGGCGACTGCTAAAATATGAACTAACTGTAGTTAACAAACAAACGAGATGTTCTATATAAAATGTTATGTTGGGCCACCCTGCAGAGCTTTAATTATAGGTAGATTGGATCGAACACAACCACGCGCTACAATAAGTGTCATATAAAAAAATATTTGTAGCAAAATATTTTTTTTATACCTGGCAACGTGTTCCTCCAAAGCGCTTTTGTACTGAAATGTCAGGCCACAAATTCTGCAATGGTTACTCCGTATGGTCTTATCCACATTTTCATTGGGCTTAACACGTGAACAATTTTTCGTATGTCGTTTCAGTGATGCTATCTGTAAATTAATGATATATAACCATATGATAAGTATTTTACTTAATTAAAAAATCGCTGTAAACAAGTAATCAAGATGTTTTTGGCAGGACACAATCCAACGACCTTTTAGTGTCCTGACTCGGAGCTTTAGAATCCAAACATTCACTCAGGATTCCTGAGACCACTACTAGCAGCACCAAGCCGAGTTTTGAAACCTGTTCTAAAACGCGATTGGGCTCATGTTGAAAATATTAAAGCCATGGTAGATATAATACCTTCGAAAGAAAAATAATAGCTTTAAATTTTAAGCTGCCAAGGCCATTGCATCATCTAATTAATCCAATTGAATTGAGTAAATCCATTTGACATTATAGTTCTTTATATCTATGTAGTACTGTATCCACCAATCGGCATTGGGCCCGCGTAGTGGGTTAGTTAACCCATTGAACGCCGGGAATCCAGACACAATAGAAAATCAATTTCAATCATTTAAAGCAAGATTGGCGGTCAAAGGGTTAAGGCCCAATCTACTACATAAGAAAGATGTAGTAATGTTGGAGATGTAGAAATTTATACAAATACTCACCTGTTTAAATCTATTTCCACAGCCAGAACAGCAAAATGGTCTGTCATTGCTATGACTTAGCAGATGCCTGTTCAAGTTTGATTTGTTTTTAAATTTCATCTCACACATGGTGCATGCATGGTTTCTAATATCTGCAATAGGGTTTTACACTAATTAGGAACACAATATGTTATAAAGGCGAAAGATTATGAATATGTTTGTTACTTCTTTATATCTAAATGGCTGAAGCGATTTAAATAAACATTTTTTTTTATGTTATAAGTGTACAGGACGGTCTGGACGCTCACCTGATGGTAAGAGATACGCCAGACCATGACAGAGCGGCAATAAAGGAGACCAACAATTGATATACAGTTATTATCCTCCATCAATGTCGCACTGCGCCCATCACCCGAGACAACAGATGTTAGGACTCTTATACCCGATAATTTCACTAGCTACAGTGCCCTCATCCCGAAACACAAAAGTGCATAACACTCCTGTTTCACGGGATGATATCTGGCACTGCCGTGGTACCTTCCTAGACGACTCAGTATCGAGTCTACCACCTAGTAAAATAAGCGTACGTTTTATAGTGGGAAAATATTATCAACCCCTGGTTTTTGTTGCAAATTTATTTAAATGCACGACCGAAATACCGAGATCGAAGGCTAAACTATCAAATTATAATTTAATTATATATATAAATTTTAAAATAAGTATACATCACTTAAGTCTTAGACAGTAGTCATATTAAATAATAACAGATTAAGCATGTCCGTTGTTGCATAATATGCACTATAGCAATAAAACTTTTAAAAGTAGATAAGACACAAAAACTATAGGAAATATAAGAAATGTCTACATATGTAAATGTCATATAGGATAATAATTCTTACCATTGTGTACATTCTTATGTTTAAGGAGATCAGAATGTTTGTGAAATGCTTTTTCACATATGTCGCACTTGTGAGGTCTGTCAAAATAAAAGTTTAGTGAAAACATTAATCTCATTTCTTAAAAGGGCTTTTTATTGCATTAGAAGAACCTTAAAGTTTATGTTCAGTTTAGCATTGAATATATTGTAACTTATATAGTAGATTTTTTTATTCGCAAAGTAATTGAAACACTTTTTAATACTGTTCATTCTCATAAGTAGTCTCATCTTTTAAACTTTATTAAGTGCATACTCGTATTTTGACCAGTTTGCAAAACTAATGGATTACGTGTGGATCAGATCTATGAATTTTTTTTTTAATATAGTCTGAGAAACCATAGAAAATCCCTAATTTTGCCTTCATGAAAAATTATGACTGTAATTTTTTCGGATTATTCCGGTTGTAATTCCAGACATTGCTATAACTCATAAGATACATGAAAATGTAACGGAAAATAAAGTATTTGATAAGTCGAATTGAGTTTTCAAAGGTCGACAAGCTCAATTCATTCATGAACGTTAGTCGACCACAATCAAAGGTATTTTTTACGACTTTTATACGGCCCGCACTCGGACTTTAAGTGACATGTCTGTCCATAAGATGCAGTGTTGAGTGATACTTACAACTGTGAATAGTTCTTGCGGGGTTCGAACCCACAACCCCTAGATCACACAACTATCTATATTCAATGTACTAAGACTGCAGGGAGAAGTAAATGCTAAACTCAAATAATTAATAAGGTAAAATCAAAGCAGTTATGAAAATTAATATCAAGGTTACATTGCTGGTGAAGTGCCAATACCTTCTAAATAAATTTATTGAGAAATTAACTTGTTTATATCTTTTTTCTCTAAAATTTGCGAATACGCGCCTTTACGCGCTTTAGTTTTTATCACGAAATTAAACGTTTTTTTCAGTTTGTGTTCTCCTGCAAAACTCTTGCACTGAAACTGATATGCAGCATATTTTTCTATTATTGGTACTTAACCATTGATGTATAAATATAAGATGTTATCATTTTATCAAATAATGTAATAAAAGTCTGTTCTGTTTAGTTATAAGAGCTACTTTGTGCAATATTATTGAAGTTAGGGGATGCAAAGGTATGTAACCAGATGTCTGACTTCAACAACTTTTAAAATAATATTTCATACCTGTATTCTAAATGTTTGGCAAACAGATGCTGTTGTAAACGCCAGAGTGATTCAAACGCCATGCTGCACTGAGGACACCGCCAGACACGCTCCAGGGGCATGTGGCTAAGGCTATGTTTCATAAGATGCTGCTTGGTTGAAAACTTCTGGTCTGGACATTTGTCTGAAGCATAAATTAAAAGATTTAAAACTAGTTAATTATGTTGTGTCAAATCCTGTTGTATTAAAATAAATCCCACAGGATCAAATCCCGTGTTTTCGAATTTATATGTACTTTATCTGACACTCTTATGGTTAAGGAAAACATTGTGAGGAAACCTGTGCTTGCCTGCGAAGATATTGAATGGCACTGGGCCCTCATGCACAACTAAGGCCTATACAGTCTTTACGGGTAGGCTTGTGCCCCTCGGTGGGGATTATGAATGGGCTGATGATGATATGCTGTCTCAATACTTCATATACAGGCATTGTCTAGTGTTAGAAAATACTTTTTCTTTAAATTACAGTATTGTTCAGTATCTTCACTTGCTACCACTTCATCTGTGTTTGAATCATTTTTAATTTGTCTTATAATATTATGTAATGTGCATGATTACCCAAGGAATTCATTATGATTGTTTTACTATGAAAGAAATATGAAACTCCTAGCGACCCATGGTATTAAAGACAGTCTGCCATTTATTTAATTTTTATGAATATACCACCAGAAATGAATAAGAATAATTTTCAAGCAGAGCAGGCAAGAGAGACTTGTAAACAAATTTAATTGAATATTCTTAGTCAATCTTTTTGACTTCACCTAGTACTTCACACCCAGCAATGAATCATGTTCATATTACATTTTTTTAAAAGCTAATAATGTCGATTGTAATAAAAATCTTACCACATAACCACAAATTATCTTTGGTGTGTACTCGTAAATGCCCATAATACTTCTTTGCATTGTCGAATTGTTTCCCACATATTTCACAGTGAAGTGTGGTTGGCCCATTCAAGTCTGGCTCTTCTAAAGGCTCCTCTCCAGAAAGGAACTGAGCTAAAACTTCTTCGTAACATTCCTGGGGTTTGATTTTATTAAAAACTAGCTCCGAAGACTCCGAATCCACGAACTGAAAAATGTAACAATTGTTCATCACAGGATATTCTAATATCCAAGTTCAACAAAGTTGGTAATCAAAACTTACGGGTAAACTAAAAAATGATAAATTAGAATCCATTTCTAATGATTTTTTTATTCACACAAATCATTACAATTATCGGAGCAAAATCTATGTATTAAATTAAAATATATAGAATATTATTGTATATCTTTTTTGACAATGCTAGGACAAGACAAAAGTCATTTGGCAAAAGTGTTGCCACCTTAATTTTAATAATGAGGCTGTGTTGGCCATAGACAGTGATATAAGAAGACATAACTATGACAAAGTCGTGTCAGTTTTAAAAAGTTCCAAGTCACAAATGGCGGTTTTATTAGGGATAGCACTCTCGATAATTTCAATAGGTACTGCACTGATATGTTCTATAAGTAAATATTTTAAACTACTTTTTGAGTGAAATTCGTAGTTTCGACCGGGCACCCCCATATCCAGTCGGATGACAAAAAGTGTTAGTATGCCATATCGCACTTCCGACTTTTACAGTGACATATAGATGGATGAATCATTGTTCTATGGAAAGTAATTATGGAGAATAAGTAAACAAAAAACATATTCGTTGTAAACAATGATTTAATACAGTATTGATCTTTACGTCATATGCTCACAAAATAACCAAGAAACTGTTTCGAATGCAACACACTTACCTACACATTTTATATTTTGCGTACATTTCACTACTTACTAAACAATGTGAGTGTTGGCATAACAAAAACATTCAGAATAATAAAGACGACTAGTGTTTGTCACTTACGCCTCATTGTAAACATAAATAGTAAGTAGTAGTAGTAGTAAAACACTTTATTGCTCACAAGTACACAAAAAATAAAATAAAAAACAGTAAAATTGACAATATTGTGGGCAAAGGCGGCCTTATCGCTGCAAGCGATCTCTTCCAGGCAACCTTTGGGTAAGGAACAAAGCCGGAAAATAGAGGTAGTGCACAAGCAAAACTGAACAAAAATAATCAAAAGCATACATACATATACATAAATACAACAATACAATATCACAAATATAAATAAATATATACACATATCAATATATATATATATATAGATACATATAAAAAATAATACCATATTTAATAGAAAATAACAAAGTTAAACATATAATTTACAAATATATTATAAAATAAATAAATTGTGAAATAATAATATGTAGACAGTTCAATGAAATTAAATAACAGAATTTAATAAATACTGACGAAGCTTGTTCTTAAAGGTGACTAGTGACTTAGCGTGTCGAATCTCAGGTGGCAAACTGTTCCAAAGAAACGTAGCTCTAACAGTAAAAGATTCCTTAAAATAACCAGACTTCGTAAAAGGAGGCTTTAACACATTATCTGACTTGGACCTAAGATCTCGGCGGTGATCCATACCAAGGAACTGAAAACATTCTTTGAGATAGGGAGGGGAACGAGGATCATACAGAACCTTAAATAAAAGAATGAGAACATGCTCTTGACGACGCTGTCTTATAGGGAGCCAAGCAAGTTTATTTCTATATTCGGAGACATGATCAAACTTCCGCAAGCCAAAGATGAACCTAATGCAAAGATTTTGCAGACGCTGGAGCTTATTTAACATATCCTCATTAAGGTCTAAAAGGCAGACATCTGCATAATCAAGGATAGATAAGAGGAGAGACTGCGCAAGTTCAATCTTAGTCTTTACAGGCAACAAATTCTTCCACCTACGAAGTGATCCAGACGCAGCGAAAACCTTTCTACTAATCTCCGCTACATGTGGACACCATGAAAGGGTCGAGTCAAACATTACTCCCAAATTCTTCACAACCTCACTATAATTAATAGCCACACCATTGAAAACAAGAGGAGGGACATCAGAGAGTACAATTTTGGATATCTGTTTAGATCCACCAATAATAATTGCTTGCGATTTGTTAGGATTAACCGCCAAACCATGTGAACGACTCCAATCACAAATTATGTCCAGGTTAGCATTTATTGAGGCAACTAGATTTTGTATGCAGCTGAAGGGAGCATGCGCGTATACTTGCAGGTCATCAGCATAAAGGTGGAATTTGCAAGTAAGAAGCGGGTAAGGAAATTAATAAAAATAGAAAACAGGAATGGAGAAAGGATTCCACCCTGAGGCACGCCTGCATTTAAGTCACAGAAATCTGACATAATATCACCATCGCGAACACATTGCTGCCTTCCCAAGAGATAGCTTCGAAACCACTCAACTGCCACATCAGAAAGAAACACAGACTTAAGCATTGCCAAAAGCACATCATAATCCACTGTGTTAAAGGCATTTGAGAAGTCTAGGAGCACTAACAATGTCAACTCTTGCTCAGACATAGCTCGACGTATATCGTCAGAGACCTTTACCAATGCAGTAGTAGTGCCATGCCCCGGGCGGAACCCAGACTGAAATTTACTGAGAAAGTTAAAAGAATTTACATAAAGACTGGTTTGCTGAAGAACAAGACGCTCCAGTATTTTGGAAAGGAAAGGCAAAATTGAAATGGGACGAAAATGGGAGGGTAAGGAAGGGTTAGCACACTTAGGAATAGGTATAACAATAGCTTTACGCCAGCAGCTAGGAAAGCTACCAGTATCAGAGAGAAGTTGAAAATGTGGCAAAGAATAGGTATGAGGATATCTGAACCCATAAGGATCATCCTACGGCCAATACCATCTATGCCCTCAGCATTAGATTTAATAGCCTGAATGTTAGTCCGTACCTCAATCTCAGACACAGGTCTAAAAACAAAAGGATTGTGCAAAGGAAGAGGGGTATTTAAGAGAGAACGCAGTGTTTCTTGTTTTAGGTTAGAAGAAAGAATCGAAGGTGCTGCAAAATGCTGGTTCAGAGAAGAATATAAAACATTAGAAACGGGAAAAGCACTACTTACAACAATATTCATTCCACCAATCACCAGTATAAGACTACCAACAAACGGCATTTTATTTTAATATGATTGTGGAGATTCCAAAAAAAACGAATTTACATATAATTAATTTATTAAAATAAAAGAAATTACAATTAATTGAGACGCGACAATGTTCGATGTTAGAAACAGAATGACTTGCTAAATTCCGCGGCGCGGTGGTCGGGCCGGCGATGCACCTGTGCTGAGTCGGCTTCTTGGTGTGTCGATTGCCGCAATCCGTATTTCGTATGAAAATTGGGGACGGCGCACGATCATCGATTCCCTTGGTGGGCCATGGCGTAACAACCTGTAAATAAAGCTCATTTTGTTTATGGAATCAAATAGAATATACATTTTCTAATTTAAACGGTTTATGAGTGAATTCCATCTCACATTTTTTTCGGTTTCTTTTATAATATCATTTAATGGACTTGGAAAGAAGTCTTCGAAATATCCGTAAATAACAATATAAAAATAAATATTCGCAAAGTGTGTAATTTGTTTATAAATAAACTGAATACATTCTATCAATTTACTGCTCAATCGTATTAAATACCCTTAAAAACGATTTTATATTTTCCTGTTATGTCGCAGACAAAATGCTGTTTTCATAGGCACAGGGTCCATTCTATTCTTAATGACTGAAACTATGATTTCGAATATAACTGTAAATCTAAATCAAAAATAAGTGAAATAAATTCGGTGAAACTATTGACTACCCATATCCAAACACCTGCTCGATAATGTTCAGAACTCCAGTTTCTTTAAGAGTAACTTGTTGTGTTGAGGTGGTAACTAACATCTTTTTTGACATATCAATATTTTCCACAACAATGGTATCAATCTATGCCTGCCGTTTGTCTATAGTGTAAAGCAATCTAAAAGTAAGAATCAACACTGTAATTCTTCAGAAGTGACGAAATGAAATTAAGTATAAAAATCATCAACAAAATATCGACACTGCCCAGCACTATTTTCATACAAGAATACTCCCTATTTTTCAGCGGGAAAAATAGAAAATATAGAAAAGTAGAGAGTTAATTTAATAGAACCTATATAATGATCATTCTTAAAATCAAAGTCGTCTAGATTTAGAAATCAAGCTTATTTCGAAGTAAAATTCAGATCCTACCGATGTTAAAGATAATCTGGTTGTTTCTTCCTTAAATTAGTACTGAATCCCACAATACAATATGCAGCACCTTTTAGCACACCACTTGAGCTTTCTTTGAGTTTTTTCACAAAATAATTGGGATAATTCAGAGATTTGTAAAAATACACTATTTGTTTACTCACATTGACAGTCTCAACCATTCTGACATCAAGAAATCTATGTAAATTGTCAATGCACCGCTTCCATAGACTTTTCAGAGGTGTTGGCAAAGAAAAAAAGGCTAANTACAATAAGTGTCATATAAAAAATATTTGTAGCAAAATATTTTTTTTATACCTGGCAACGTGTTCCTCCAAAGCGCTTTTGTACTGAAATGTCAGCCACAAATTCTGCAATGGTTACTCCGTATGGTCTTATCCACATTTTCATTGGGCTTAACACGTGAACAATTTTTCGTATGTCGTTTCAGTGATGCTATCTGTAAATTAATGATATATAACCATATGATAAGTATTTTACTTAATTAAAAAATCGCTGTAAACAAGTAATCAAGATGTTTTTGGCGGGACACAATCCAACGACCTTTTAGTGTCCTGACTCGGAGCTTTAGAATCCAAACATTCACTCAGGATTCCTGAGACCACTACTAGCAGCACCAAGCCGAGTTTTGAAGCCTGTTCTAAAAAGCGATTGGGCTCATGTTGAAAATATTAAAGCCATGGTAGATATAATACCTTCGAAAGAAAAATAATAGCTTTAAATTTTAAGCTGCCAAGGCCATTGCATCATCTAATTAATCCAATTGAATTGAGTAAATCCATTTGACATTATAGTTCTTTATATCTATGTAGTACTGTATCCACCAATCGGCATTGGGCCCGCGTAGTGGGTTAGTTAACCCATTGAACGCCGGGAATCCAGACACAATAGAAAATCAATTTCAATCATTTAAAGCAAGATTGGCGGTCAAAGGGTTAAGGCCCAATCTACTACATAAGAAAGATGTAGTAATGTTGGAGATGTAGAAATTTATACAAATACTCACCTGTTTAAATCTATTTCCACAGCCAGAACAGCAAAATGGTCTGTCATTGCTATGACTTAGCAGATGCCTGTTCAAGTTTGATTTGTTTTTAAATTTCATCTCACACATGGTGCATGCATGGTTTCTAATATCTGCAATAGGGTTTAACACTAATTAGGAACACAGTATGTTATAAAGGCGAAAGATTATGAATATGTTGTTACTTCTTTATGTCTAAATGGCTGAAACGATTTAAATAAACATTTTTTTTATGTTATAAGTGTACAGGACGGTCTGGACGCTCACCTGATGGTAAGAGATACGCCAGACCATGACAGAGCGGCATTAAAGGAGACCAACAACTGATATACAGTTATTATCCTCCATCAATGTCGCACTGCGCCCGTCACCCGAGACAACAGATGTTAGGACTCTTATACCTGGTAATTTCACTAGCTACAGTGCCCTCATCCCGAAACACAAAAGTGCATAACACTCCTGTTTCACGGGATGATATCTGGCACTGCGGTGGTACCTTCCTAGACGACTCAGTATCGAGTCTACCACCTAGTAAAATAAGCGTACGTTTTATAGTGGGAAAATATTATCAACCCCTGGTTTTTGTTGCAAATTTATTTAAATGCTCAACCGAAATACCGAGATTGAAGGCTAAACTATCAAATTTATTATTATAATTTAATTATATATATAAATTTTAAAATAAGTATACATCATTTAAGTCTTAGACAGTAGTCATATTAAATAATAACAGATTAAGCATGTCCGTTGTTGCATAATATGCACTATAGCAATAAAACTTTTAAAAAAGTAGATAAGACACAAAAACTATAGGAAATATAAGAAATGTATACATATGTAAATGTCATATAGGATAATAATTCTTACCATTGTGTACATTCTTATGCTTAAGGAGATCAGAATGTTTGTGAAATGCTTTTTCACATATGTCGCACTTGTGAGGTCTGTCAAAATAAAAGTTTAGTGAAAACATTAATCTCATTTCTTAAAAGGGCTTTTTATTGCATTAGAAGAACCTTAAAGTTTATGTTCAGTTTAGCATTGAATATATTGTAACTTATATAGTAGATTTTTTTATTCGCAAAAGTAATTGAAACACTTTTTAATACTGTTCATTCTCATAAGTAGTCTCATCTTTTAAACTTTATTAAGTGCATACTCGTATTTTGACCAGTTTGCAAAACTAATGGATTACGTGTGGATCAGATCTATGAATTTTTTTTTTAATATAGTCTGAGAAACCATAGAAAATGCCTAATTTTGCCTTCATGAAAAATTATGACTGTAATTTTTCGGATTATTCCGGTTGTAATTCCAGACATTGCTATAACTCATAAGATACATGAAAATGTAACGGAAAATAAAGTATTTGATAAGTAGAATTGAGTTTTCAAAGGTCGACAAGTTCAATTCATTCATGAACGTGAGTCGACCACAATCAAAGGTATTTTTTACGACTTTTATACGGCCCCCTCGGACTTTAAGTGTCATGTCTGTCCATAAGATGCAGTGTTGAGTGATACTTACAACTGTGAATAGTTCTTGCGGGGTTCGAACCCACAACCCCTAGATCACACAACTATCTATATTCAATGTACTAAGACTGCAGGGAGAAGTAAATGCTAAACTCAAATAATTAATAAGGTAAAATCAAAGCAGTTATGAAAATTAATATCAAGGTTACATTGCTGGTGAAGTGCCAATACCTTCTAAATAAATTTATTGAGAAATTAACTTGTTTATATCTTTTTTCTCTAAAATTTGCGAATACGCGCCTTTACGCGCTTTATAGTTTTTATCACGAAATTAAACGTTTTTTTCAGTTTGTGTTCTCCTGCAAAACTCTTGCACTGAAACTGATATGCAGCATATTTTTCTATTATTGGTACTTAACCATTGATGTATAAATATAAGATGTTATCATTTTATCAAATAATGTAATAAAAGTCTGTTCTGTTTAGTTATAAGAGCTACTTTGTGCAATATTATTGAAGTTAGGGGATGCAAAGGTATGTAACCAGATGTCTGACTTCAACAACTTTTAAAATAATATTTCATACCTGTATTCTAAATGTTTGGCAAACAGATGCTGTTGTAAACGCCAGAGTGATTCAAACGCCATGCTGCACTGAGGACACCGCCAGACACGCTCCAGGGGCATGTGGCTAAGGCTATGTTTCATAAGATGCTGCTTGGTTGAAAACTTCTGGTCTGGACATTTGTCTGAAGCATAAATTAAAAGATTTAAAACTAGTTAATTATGTTGTGTCAAATCCTGTTGTATTAAAATAAATCCCACAGGATCAAATCCCCCCACGTATCAATGTGTTTTTGAATTTATATGTACTTTATCTGACACTCTTATGGTTAAGGAAAACATTGTGAGGAAACCTGTGCTTGCCTGCGAAGATATTGAATGGCACTGGGCCCTCATGCACAACTAAGGCCTATACAGTCTTTACGGGTAGGCTTGTGCCCCTCGGTGGGGATTATGAATGGGCTGATGATGATAATATGCTGTCTCAATACTTCATATACAGGCATTGTCTAGTGTTAGAAAATACTTTTTCTTTAAATTACAGTATTGTTCAGTATCTTCACTTGCTACCACTTCATCTGTGTTTGAATCATTTTTAATTTGTCTTATAATATTATGTAATGTGCATGATTACCCAAGGAATTCATTATGATTGTTTTACTATGAAAGAAATATGAAACTCCTAGCGACCCATGGTATTAAAGACAGTCTGCCATTTATTTAATTTTTATGAATATACCACCAGAAATGAATAAGAATAATTTTCAAGCAGAGCAGGCAAGAGAGACTTGTAAACAAATTTAATTGAATATTCTTAGTCAATCTTTTTGACTTCACCTAGTACTTCACACCCAGCAATGAATCATGTTCATATTACATTTTTTTAAAAGCTAATAATGTCGATTGTAATAAAAATCTTACCACATAACCACAAATTATCTTTGGTGTGTACTCGTAAATGCCCATAATACTTCTTTGCATTGTCGAATTGTTTCCCACATATTTCACAGTGAAGTGTGGTTGGCCCATTCAAGTCTGGCTCTTCTAAAGGCTCCTCTCCAGAAAGGAACTGAGCTAAAACTTCTTCGTAACATTCCTGGGGTTTGATTTTATTAAAAACTAGCTCCGAAGACTCCGAATCCACGAACTGAAAAATGTAACAATTGTTCATCACAGGATATTCTAATATCCAAGTTCAACAAAGTTGGTAATCAAAACTTACGGGTAAACTAAAAAATGATAAATTAGAATCCATTTCTAATGATTTTTTTATTCACACAAATCATTACAATTATCGGAGCAAAATCTATGTATTAAATTAAAATATATAGAATATTATTGTATATCTTTTTTGACAATGCTAGGACAAGACAAAAGTCATTTGGCAAAAGTGTTGCCACCTTAATTTTAATAATGAGGCTGTGTTGGCCATAGACAGTGATATAAGAAGACATAACTATGACAAAGTCGTGTCAGTTTTAAAAAGTTCCAAGTCACAAATGGCGGATTTTATTAGGGATAGCACCTCATTATATCGATAAGTTTTCAATTAGGTACTGCACTGATATGTTCTATAAGTAAATATTTTAAACTACTTTTTGAGTGAAATTCGTAGGTTTCGACCGGGCACCCCCATATCTCAGTCGGATGACAAAAATGTGTTAGTATGCCATATCGCACTTCCGACTTTTACAGTGACATATAGATGGATGAATCATTGTTCTATGGAAAGTAATTATGGAGAATAAGTAAACAAAAAACATATTCGTTGTAAACAATGATTTAATACAGTATTGATCTTTACGTCATATGCTCACAAAATAACCAAGAAACTGTTTCGAATGCAACACACTTACCTACACATTTTTATATTTTGCGTACATTTCACTACTTACTAAACAATGTGAGTGTTGGCATAACAAAAACATTCAGAATAATAAAGACGACTAGTGTTTGTCACTTACGCCTCATTGTAAACATAAATATTCATTCCACCAATCACCAGTATAAGACTACCAACAAACGGCATTTTATTTTAATATGATTGTGGAGATTCCAAAAAAACGAATTTACATATAATTAATTTATTAAAATAAAAGAAATTACAATTAATTGAGACGCGACAATGTTCGATGTTAGAAACAGAATGATCTTGCTAAATTCCGCGGCGCGGTGGTCGGGCCGGCGATGCACCTGTGCTGAGTCGGCTTCTTGGGTGGTCGATTGCCGCAATCCGTATTTCGTATGAAAATTGGGGACGGCGCACGATCATCGATTCCCTTGGTTGGCCATGGCGTAACAAACCTGTAAATAAAGCTCATTTTGTTTATGGAATCAAATAGTATATATACATTTTCTAATTTAAACGGTTTATGACGTGAATTCCATCTCACATTTTTTTTCGGTTTCTTTTAATAATATCATTTAATGGACTTGGAAAGAAGTCTTCGAAATATCCGTAAAATAACAATATAAAAATAAATATTCGCAAAGTGTGTAATTTGTTTATAAATAAACTGAATACATTCTATCAATTTACTGCTCAATCGTATTAAATACCCTTAAAAACGATTTTATATTTTCCTGTTATGTCGCAGACAAAATGCTGTTTTCATAGGCACAGGGTCCATTCTATTCTTAATGACTGAAACTATGATTTCGAATATAACTGTAAATCTAAATCAAAAATAAGTGAAATAAATTCGGTGAAACTATTGACTACCCATATCCCAAACACCTGCTCGATAATGTTCAGACTCCAGTTTCTTTAAGAGTAACTTTGTTGTGTTGAGGTGGTAACTAACATCTTTTTTGACATATCAATATTTTCCACACCAATGGTATCAATCTATGCCTGCCGTTTGTCTATAGTGTAAAGCAATCTAAAAGTAAGAATCAACACTGTAATTCTTCAGAAGTGACGAAATGAAATTAAGTATAAAAATCATCAACAAAAAATATCGACACTGCCACAGCACTATTTTTCATACAAGAATACTCCCTATTTTTTTCAGCGGGAAAAATAGAAAATATAGAAAAGTAGAGAGTTAATTTAATAGAACCTATTATAATGGATCATTCTTAAAAATCAAAGTCGTCTAGATTTAGAAATCAAGCTTATTTCGAAGTAAAATTCAGATCCTACCGATGTTAAGATAAATCTGGTTGTTTCTTCCTTAAATTAGTACTGAATCCCACAATACAATATGCAGGCACCTTTTAGCACACCAACTTGAGCTTTCTTTGAGTTTTTTCACAAAATAATTGGGATAATTCAGAGATTTTGTAAAAATACACTATTTGTTTACTCACATTGACAGCTCAACACATTCTGACATCAAAGAAATCTATGTAAATTGTCAAATGCACCGCTTCCATAGACTTTTCAGAGGTGTTGGCAAAGAAAAAAAGGGCTAGATTGGGATAGATGAAGTTCCAATAACCAAAAAAGACTTTCTCCACAAAAAATGCTGAAATAAGATAAGTGACGAAAAAAAGGGTTCCGTTACCGATGAAACAGCTTGTTACCATTTCGAAAACTTAAAACTTTAGTTATTTTTTCAAGATGATGAAAAGGGCTAGGTGTCCTTTTCGGGCTAAATAGAAAAATAGGAGTTCAACTATAGTCAAAAGTGCTGGACCTAACCCCTAAAGGGCCAAGGTGGCAACACTGTCTCGCAACGATCAATAAAACCACAGACTATCCTTGAGCCTTCATATATAATTTTTCCGTCTGGCAAGAATGTAGTATCCATACTAATTGTTAATATAAAAAAATGCAAATATGTGTTTGTTTGCCGTCTTCAATGGCAAAACGGAGTGTTTAAGTGATTTATGTGAAAATAATTAGAGTAAAGGAAAGTGGCTACCTTTTACCACTTTCTTACTATCCCCTATTTCCTAAAATAGGGGTGGAATGTTATATGAGTTTGCTTAAAACATTCCGCAGCTTTAAGGTTTTGCTACCTTGCTTATAATTTGTAAACGTACTATATTGTTATTCAAAAAATCTTAGGCATAGGTTCTTTTATATGTCCCCCCAACCCGTTAAAGAGGGGATGGAATTTTGTATGAGATTTTTTGACGTTTTCAACATAAGAAGAAAATTAGTGCAAACATAATTTTCAATGAAACTACGAAAAACACTTGCCCTTAATCATTTTTTGTTTGAAATCTTCCTTCAACCCTTTAAATAGGGAATGTTTTGTACTATAGGCTCTATGTAACGTGCTACCCCAATTTCAAAGCGTAAAAAGCGAAGCGTTGGGCAGAGGCTAGTTTCTTAATTTTCTAAAAAAATCTTGAAAAAGTTTAACATAATTATTTAATTCACCATTATTATAATACATACTTAAATAAAATAAATAAAGTTTATAATGCAAAAGGAAAAGCAACAACTTATTATTTTTTTATATCTACAAAAATGTTACCTGTTACTTTATTACTTTCATTCATAAAATTATTGACTGAACGCATCGCAAACTTTCCTTTTCCAACATCTGCCCTTTCATTCATTTGTGTATGTGGCAGTCGCGGGTGTACAATATTCATCATAATAATTTCTCGGAAATAATCAAAATACTAATTCTCCCGTTTTCTTAATGTAGAATACAAAAGATTAGTGAGTAGATACCGTTAGTTCTTTAAAATTTGGTGTCAAATTTTGCTACACTCTTGTCGTTGTCAATTTTCGTAGAATATGAACGCCATGTTGCTTGTCAAAAGTGTTTTCGGATGAGACAGCAGTGAATTGATTTGTGATATATTTTTTCAGACTCCGCGATTTCAAAGGGTCGCTTATAATTCCGTTGGTGTAGTTAGGGGCAGAAGTAAGCAACCATGGCGCAAGTTTTACCCATACGTTTCCAGGAGCACTTACAGGTGAGTACGCCCATCGTTTTTATTGGATTTGCCGATAGCGCTTCCTTGGAGGAAGCAAACTATCAGTTTGGTAATAAGTGTATTTGATGCGTGTTAATGAATATATTTGTTACTCGCAAGGCTTTGGTTAATACTGTAGCGCTGGTGACATTGCGCAATTACCAAATGTCAGTTTCCACCCCCTGTTCGGCGTGCCTATGGGAGCACGGCCGGTATTGATTTGTTCCACATTCCTCTCTGGATCATATGATTTCGGGAATACGTGCCAAATCAAACAAATATCCGGGTCATACCCATATTACAAATGCACCTTAGAATGATATACATGTTGGAAATACTAGTATCTAGAATACAATAATATAACATTCACATACATTCAAGAGCTGCATTTTTTTTTGATAAGTAGTAAAATGCTAACAATAATCTAAATACATTATATTAACACCTTACTTTTATCTATTAAACAAAAATATTACATGTTGAAAACAACTATAAATGTAATTTACCTTTAAATTATAAAATCTTACTAAGAGAATTAATTCTAATATTTTTCAATCACACTCAGTTCTTATATAACATCAAACAATGTAATAAATTGAGTACTTCAACTATCAAACTATAATTGCAGATTTCTAAATTAAAACCAAAATGTCAATTTGAAATGGTGTCAATTCAAGCATAAGCTATGTATTATAATTATCAAAGAAATACAATTTAAATTCTTGACTAAAGAATAATATGTACTATATCTGTCATGGTCAGGCTTACCACTTACCATCAGGTGAGTCTCCTGATGACTGTCCTGTACACTCTGTAATATAGAAAAAATGATTTCGTAATCTTCAGATTTCAATTAAAATAATATTTTATTATTTTGATTCTATAATATAATATATTCTATAGCTTTCAACTTATACACTAATTATATAAGAATAAGAATTAAAATTGGCATGATTATTATGATGATACATTTGAGGCATATAATTAACAAGCTATAATCATACTTAACAATGGCCAGTTAAAGAAGAAACAAAAATTAAATTTAAAATATATTTTACAGCTCACCAATGTTGGTATCAACCCAGCATCCATATCTTTCAACACCCTCACCATGGAGTCGGACAAGTTCATATGTGTCCGCGAAAAGGTGGGGGAGACTGCAGAAGTGGTGATCATCGATATGGCTGACCCTACCAACCCAATCCGGAGGCCTATCAGTGCGGATTCTGCCATTATGAACCCGGCCAGCAAAGTCATTGCACTCAAAGGCAAAGCTGGTGTTGAAGGTAAGAAACTCTTGATATTTGAATGTTGATATGTTGTGTCGATGACAGTGAATTTTCCTATCCTTTTGGTTTATTTTACAAAACCTTGATTGTGGTTTAAAAAAAAAAATCTTTGGAAATTGCACTGATTTAATGTTGGTTTGGGGTAATTTTCAGTACTATAATGTTTTATTGGTTCTAATTATCTGGGATGATGCTTTCTTGAATTAATATGAATGTTTTTCTATTTGCTATCGATTGCTTGTTAAGTTTAACAAGCAGTGATGATAAAGACTCCTTAAAGTTCAATTCCATTATTTCCTTATTCATCAGCAACATGTATATTGTGTATTCTTTGTATTTTTAAAATATGGTGAACTTAATATGTACCACTAATTCTTTAGAAGATATAGTATGCCTATGAAAAATTATATTCAAGAGCCATTGAATGTGTTTTATTGCTGGTATATACAGTGAAAACAAATGTATCCATGAACTTTTTTTTTTACATTGATCTGGGTGTTACCTACAAAAATTCCATGAGTTGTTATCCTTTATTGAACCCATTGAAAGCCTGGAACACAGACACAATAGAAAATCTATTGTCTGGCGCATTAAGGCGTCAGTGGCAGTCAAAGGGTTAAATGTAGGTCCATGGTGCTGGCTGAAGGTCTATTTATTAATCTGCAAAATTTGGTTTGAGAACAACCCTTTGTTTCAATAGTTATTTGAAAATGTTATCTCCATCCATTCCTGTTTCCAAGTACAGATAAGCTTCAAACAAAAAATATATACAAATTAATAATACAAGATAACAAATGTCGCTATACATTCAACATGTTTATGAATTTTGCTATGAGTCATTTATATGGTTTATGTACAACAAGCTATAATCAAGGTTGCACATTAGTATAACTGTATAATTTAGTAATATTATACATTTTTCATTAGAATACCTCATTATCAACTTTATGTGGTAATCAAATTCCACATAAGGTAAATGATGGGTAAAATGTTGCATGAATATCTTAAATATATGCAATAAAAAAACTAAAAGCCACCTTTAGTTTTCATAAAAGATCATAAACAACAATGAGACAAAAAATTGAAAAATCATTAATTTTCTCATGCTACTTGTTATGTAACAAATATTTATTTTATTCAGGCAAAGGTAAATGAGATAAAGGCACATCACAAGCATATTGAGTTTTTGGACATGCCCTTCTACTTCGTGAATATAAGGGCACACCTTTGGCCCCTGTTACGCATAGGTAGTTCTTTGCTTCCTTATGTGTTCCCTGATCATTACAATGTGGCCATCTTCAAGGCAAGAGTGAATAGGCTGTTTCTAGGCAGGCATAATACATCCTAGGCCGGATCATCACTTACCATCAGGTGAGATGGCAGTCAAATGTCTGCCTATAGATGATAATAAAAAAACCTACCGAATGCGCCATCAAACATTCCTGTTTCGTGCATTAGCACTACTTAGTGTCAACGACCTTTAGCTTAGCTCAGATCAAGCGCCATATGATGTCTTTGACTTTTCTCCTAGGTCATTGTGACACTAGATAGTGTGATAGAATAACACTAGATCTTAAGTTAACATTACACTCGTGTAATAAATGCTTTATGCGCGTAAATAATATTCGTGAACTATAGATTTATCCCACTTCTGAACTGTAAAGAAATTGCGAGTATACGGCGATAAGCCCCAGTACTAAGTCCATTCTCGAATATCATTTACTCTATAAATTCTACTATTCTGTCAGTCAGGCGACAGAGGTTCACCAGGTGACTGTTTCCTTCGAATGTTCACGATCAACTGCCTGTAGTGCCTGTAAAAGCGTGCGCAATCTTCATAAAAGAATGGTTCAGTGTGACGTCACATCCATAAAACATTAGTGTTGCCATTATTTATTTATTTATTTTGCATCTGTGCAAAAGTGTGAAATGAGTGTGCAGTTTACAAAAAAATACGATCAATAAATTAAATCACGACAAAAGTATATAAAATAAATCATGAGTGATGATAACTTATAAGTTAATGGCTCATTTAGAAACAAGAGGCGTATGTCGTTAATATTGACTATAAATATAATTGTAAATGATAAACAAAGAAGCGCGGGGTATGCGCGCGTTGATTTAAATTTGTGTCTATAAAAAGCTAAACGATTGATAAGGTTACATCTTTGGCATGTTTACGCATCAAAATGTGTTTATAAATAAACTAGCATTTACAAGTTTTAAAGCTTTTACTTGTGATTTTTAGTATTTTTTCTTGATAGCCTTTTTATATTTATGTCTTTATTTATGGTACACAAACACGAAACGCTCTTTACATGTTATACACTGTAGCCCATGGATACTATACATATCATAAGTTACAAAGGATAAAAATAAATGTACTTAAAATTGTAGAATACCTTTATATACTATAACTTGAGTCATAAAACTCGTAAATAACAAACCAATTAAAGCTAAATACCTACATAGACCGTATAGTTTAAAATATAGGGCTTTTAATATAATAAATAATTTTAATAGGTGGCAAAGGGGTTGACTTTTCGGGACTCGAGCCAAATTCTCTCTGACACGGTCTCTTCAATAGCCTTTGAGGGCTCTTTAGAACAGTGCAATCGCTATCTAGAACAATCAGGTCAGGGGCTAAAACCTTAACGATAAATATCAATGATTAACATTTTAATTAGGCGGCGCTATTAACGAATAGCGATGAATAAGATTGAAGACAATTTTTTTTCTAAATTTACTAAATAAATCGTGAGGAATCAAAAAGCGTCATAACCTGGAATGACGACCCATTTGGTGTTGCGGTTGAGAGGTCGGCTGCAACACCAAGAGTTCCGGGTTCAATCCTCGGGCAGTACAAACATTTGTGTGCATGAACATATGTGCTTGTAATGGTCTGGGTGTTTTCTATGTATAATATGTATGTATTTCCAAAAAAAAATTTATATAATTATATTTATCCGTTGTTTAGTACCTATAATACCGGCTTCACGCTTAACTTGGGACTAGATGGCGCTGTGTGAATGTCAGTGGATATTAAAAAAAATTAAATGCTTGTCGTTATTTGAACTATGTTAGTAGCTATTGTAAATATCGACCAATATTGTAAAACATCATAAATATTGGCAGTATAAATTAAATCAGTGCCCATGTTACTGTATAATGGTGAAAAAGTTTAAATGGCATCTAAGCTTGCGCCGTAAAACTCACTGTACCGTTTAGTAGACCATCAAACGGGCGAATAGAGCGAAACATAAGGCTAAGTTGAACGAGGTATAAGTCATTTCCAAGTTAGTTTCTTACCAAATTGTTTGTAATATACGTACAATTTATCTTACAATCGAAGTCATATCACCAAGGTACTGATAAAATATAAATACAATAATAAAACGTTTGGGTAATTGACCGTGCGTTTATGTACCTACTTATCGTGTGACAGAATCCGACTTATTCTTGTAATGACCTAGACAAGGGCGGAGCTTAAAAATATATTTTTAGAAAGTAAAACAATGAGTTGCATACACTAGTTGAGTAGCAAATCAAAAATACACTCCTTCACCCCCGTCAATTAGGAATATAAAAATATATTACCCTAAATAGATTATCCACGATTATTAGACGTGCCAATTATAAAATTTGGTAAAAAACGGCCAAAATGTTTCGAAGGAGTATGGACCTACACACAAAAAAACAAGTTGGAAGAATTCACCCTTTTTACGCCACTTTGATCACCAAAACATTTTGAACGTGTTCTATTGTAACCATATATTGCTTTGAAACTGCCTTTATTAAGCAATCATTTTAATGGAAATGTCAGTATCACTGAAGTAAAACGTTTACTTCGTTATTTGGCAGAAAAATTAGGGCAAAAACGCGATATTTTCTCATTGGCGTGGCCAACTTGGAAGTATTTCACTGCCTGCGATCCTAATAAATTGGTTGCTATAGAAAAAAAATATTACTGTAGGATTTTATCTTAATTCATGGAGCGTATGCTTTAATGCACTATGTGTCTATTTGAATGCACTATGTGGGACTTTATATATCGTAATGTTAACTGACTGTGATTACTTTCTTTTATTGGAGTTTGAACTTATAGTGGCATATAGTTAAATTTTTGATTTACGTATTCAGGCAAATCATATTTTACTGCATTTAGTTATTTAAAAATCATTTGTATGATTGTGTATGTTAAAAGCTTATATTCATTTTTATATGTTAATCTATTTTTGAACCGAGTCAGCATACCAATTCTATCAAGATATACAAAAGTTTCAACTATGAATCTAACAGCAAACATTATTGAAAGTAAAAGTGGTAAACACGGCTGGATCGTGACGCGATAAGAGGCTAGAGCCATTTTAGATTGTATTATAATAGGCATTAAGTTATGTTTCCGTTTTCTATATCGGCACGGACAGACAATAAGCGTCTATTGCACTGGTACATTCACACGGTTGACCCCTGTCAATCAATATAATAAATGTTGCGCTAGTATATGTTTATACTTCACTTGAGAATTAGATAAAACTTGGTAGTACTAAATCCTGCGTGATATCCACGTCTTTGTCAAAATGTAGAAAACATTGTTTGATTAGCTTTGGAAAAAGGGTTATTATTACAAGGGCTTTACATTATTTAGGTATATGGTTGTCTTGTTTGATTGTCTGTAGTAATTAATTAAAATACAAAATATACTGACCATGATCTTCTCAACTGTCGCCTTTATTACAAGAATCATGAAAAGTGATTCAATTGCTAATTTGTGACGTAAGATGTAAAAAGTCTAGCTAGACCGGTATAATGGTTGGACTGTTTCTACTGATAGGTATATTGCATCACTGCACTTTCTTTCTCATATCATCTGAATCTTTGTAACAATGATGTGATTACTTGCTTGGTTGTTTGTATGAATTAAAAAAATGTAGTGCTCAAATGGGCACTAGGCCCGGTCTACTTTCATCAGGGAAAACTTGCTTTAAGTAATTTCGGGCCGTTATTATAATTATTTATTAAAACGTAATATAGAAACAATAATTAGACTAATTTCAGTGGCCCGATCACACCAGACATAACAAAAGGTCCGTAGCGATTGTGCGACCTACATTTATTAATAAGATTAAGCTTCTATAGAGATGTCAAATAAAGCGATGTAAACGTTTTCGACTCATTTTTTTTGGTTGTAAACATGCAGATATTTATGATCCTCCTTAACTGAATTAAGTGGATTATTTATTTACGGGCGGTATTGGCACCTTCGCTTACACCATTAAGGGTTCTTTCAATATTAGTTTCACACATTCTGAGTCGGGCATCAAGTCATTTTTAGAACGCATTATGAAATCGAGTCTTGGGTTGGATCCTCACACAGGACTTACATTTGTGTTTGTTCTGTATCGAGAAGCTTTCTTTATAGACATATTTTTAATAACGTTTATTCTACAAACAGCAGTACGAAATGTGACGGTTTAATAGTGATACATTGATTTATATTTCATCAAAACAATCAAATTACATAGTCTCTGTTTTTTAAGGCTGTCTGCGAACATCATCAATAGTCACATACAAAGACACATCAGGCTTCACCGCCCGTTTCACTACTTACTACGCCTTTTGCCATCTGTCCGACTCCTTTTGTTGATATATTTGTGACGTGTACACGAGAATGGAATACACAAAGTGTACGAGTATAATGTTATTGTCGCTCAGATATGAAACAGATAAAGATAGCGTTATGAATCACTTTCGGGTCACAGTGTCGCCAGTCTCAACCTTGATACAGCGCCGTTAGTGAAACACTTGTAAACATTAGTCCACCGAATCCAATTACCAGCGGGCTTTGTCGGTATGCCACGTCACAGTCTAATTGTTGCCCTCCGCGAGAGATTGTGATGCCTTTTCGTAGTGGTGCCGCTTGGTGGGCCACTATGGATAGACTATCGATAGTTGGGTCAAAGTAATAGTATCGATATCCACGTAAGCGTAAATACTATATATATATATAGTACTTACGCTTACCTACCTTTATATATATATATATATATATATATATATATATATATATATATATATATATATATATATATATATATATTATATATATATATATATATATATATATATATATAAAGGTAGATACGCCATCCGTGCCTCAAAAACGAACCGCCAATGAGAATACAGTTGTAGGATCTTGGTTTAGGTAAATGTACGCTCATTCGATATATGTGTATGTGTGCTGTCACTGCATTCAGAGCATTTTCGATTGTTTTGTGAGCATATCACGAATTTATACTTTTTACATCATTGTTAACATATAAAAAATCGATCGATAGCATCTATACTATAGCTGCTGACTCTTGCCAAACCTATCGATGCTTTTGACAGTATCGAAAGTATCGATAACCCTTTTAATAGTATGGATGATTGTCAAAACGTCAATAGTTTGACTCCGCTGGTTGCTTTTCGGTGTCAACTTGTAAATGTCATGGTGACGTCACTGCGAGTAGGTGTGACTCATGATAGCGGATTAAATGTTTTGTGTCAATGAATCTTCAGATATTGTAGGCGGATCCGAAACGATAAAAATGCATGAAATGTATGCAGTACACAAATTAGAATATTTGTGTAATTTAATTTAAATATTATACCGTCCGTCCTGGGTTAGGATGGTAGTCGATAACACCCACAAATTACCAATGGGCCAGCGTGGTGCGTTACAGCCCAATCTCCCTATAGGTATGCTGTTCGGGAAGGACTGTACCTACAGACCAGTGGACAGTTGTAGGTTGATGATGATGATTTAGCTCCTTGCTGAGTACTCTATAAATTTTCAAAGAAAAAGTAGGGCTAACACAAATTAAATAGCTCCCAGCTATGTGATACAGAGATATGAAGAGCTTCCCAGAGCAGAAGTCCAGTTTGTTTTCCGTCGCAGACGTCGTGACGTACATACATATTATGATAGCTTTAAATAAGATTCTTACTATGGACATTTTTAAGTTGTATTTTTTTAAATAAAAACAATAAACATACAATTTCGGGATTTGTATTGGGAATTGTCCAAATGAAGATGTCATTTGCACGTTTTATGGTCAGTGAGAAATCAAAGCCGCGTCATCATTATTGAAAGCAGGCAAACGGTTTATGAAAGCATTCGGGTTCGAATTTCATTAATTCAATGAAAATTTCGATTCCCGTTATTCCCTTAATAACGTACTAAGTATCGTGGTAATCGGAACTTATTATTTGCACGAACTTTTCATTGATTCTACTTGATATAACTTCTTACCCTTGTTCAGATTATCGTGTTGAAATATATTGTTAAAGAAATATTTTATTGTGGATTGCAAAGTGCAAATTCATAATACTCTTTCTTCAATTGCTTCTAACTTTAATTATATTATTCTATGCTTTCCAATCATTATTGGATATTGGTTGTGAATAATTTGGGCATTATTTAATTTTAGGCGCTTCATTTGCAGCTCAAAAGACACTCCAGATCTTCAACATCGAAATGAAGTCAAAAATGAAGGCGCACACGATGACAGAGGATGTTGTGTTCTGGAAGTGGATCTCGCTGAACACGCTGGCGCTGGTGACTAAGATGTCCGTGTACCACTGGTCTATGGAGGGCGACTCCACCCCAGTGAAGATGTTCGACCGGCACGCCTCGCTTGCCGACTGCCAGATCATCAACTATAGGACGGATCCGAAACAGCAGTGGTTGTTACTTGTTGGTGAGTTTAGATACGTTTGGAAGGCTCTCTGAACTATTAGTAAGGCTCAATTGAATACCAATTGTTTGTATGTATGAATACAGAGGCTGGCAATAAATGTTTATTGTAGGTCCGCTTGTTCACACTACACTATACAATAATAAAGTGCAATCTGATTATTACTGGCTGGAAGTGGAAAGGCATTTTAAAAATTAATAATATGTAATTTTTGGACAATCTGAAATTTTACAACTATAGTAATACCAACTAAATAAAAAATCTTCTTCAATATAGGAACATGAAGAAAATGATAACCTAAGTGAATATAACATTTTGTTTCCAGGTATATCGGCCCAGCAGAACCGCGTGGTTGGCGCTATGCAGCTGTATTCAGTTGAGCGAAAGTGCTCTCAGCCGATCGAGGGCCACGCGGCGTCGTTCGCCACCTTCAAGGCAGAAGGCAACGCCGAACCTTCAACGCTTTTCTGCTTCGCCGTCAGAACTGCGCAGGGCGGCAAACTCCATATCATTGGTGAGTAATCCAACAAGTTTTCTGGTTTAGGTTAGGCTTTAATGTCATATATGTGGTCCAAATCAATTTTTATATTAGAAGTAACCTACCTCAATATTAGCAATGCTTTTTATGTTAGGGAGCGTTCAAGTATTACGTAATTATTAAATATTGTATTTTGACCCCCCCTTCCTCCCCTTGTAACACACCGTAACGTTTTTCTGTACTCCCCCTCCCACTCTCTAAACGTTACGTAACACTCAAGTGACCATTTTTACCCTAAAGCCGCAAAAAGTATGTTAAGATTTTATTTACAATACAATCTAGGGATTCCCCGTAAAATATAAACAAAAAGGTTTGCCAACTTGCAAGAACAAATCAAAAATGACGACCAGACTAAATGAATGAATCAATACAATCAAGGGTTTCCCCGTAAAACGTAAATGAAAAGGGTTGCTAATTCTGGAGTTTTAATTTTTATTAAAAAAAATCAATGTTACGTAACGTGTTGCAAGAAAGATCCCCTCCGCCCCTGTAACGCATCGTAACGTTTACGAGACCCTCCCTCACCCCAAATTGCGTTACGTATTATTTAAATGCTCCCTTAGCTGTATTTAGATCATATAGTTAACATGGTCATAAGAATAACTTTGTGGTGATGACAAATTCCAATATAGATATTAATGCTTTCCCAAGTTTAAATTTACCTAGATGTTTGCTGAGTTTATCAATATTCAAAAATATAAAGTATAAAATAATTGTAAACCTAAACCATATCAAATAGTAGCCATTAGTCCCGTCTGATATCTTAGGATAGGTATTACCAGATGGTAGAATAGATGATGGTGAGTGGGGGTAGTTTCCCATATTTAGCCCAGGTAATTGGTTACGGATAACATTTCTGTTGGGAGAGGCTTGGCTATATATGCTGGTTGATAAACCTTCATTAATAGAAAGTTATGATACAAGTAAATCATGACAAATCCAAATTAACCAATAAATTCATTTATTCATCTACAGAGGTTGGACAAACACCAGCGGGCAACCAGCCGTTCCCCAAGAAGGCGGTGGACGTATTCTTCCCAGCTGAAGCCCAAAACGACTTTCCCGTCGCGATGCAAGTGTCACCTAAATACGACGTCATCTACCTGATCACCAAATACGGCTACATACACATGTATGACATCGAGACAGGCACCTGTATATATATGAACAGGATCTCATCTGATACTATCTTCGTCACCGCGCCCCACGAAGCAACGGGCGGTATTATTGGTAAGTCTACTCTTTTATCGTGACTTTTATTATAATGATGACCCATTTGCTTTAATGGTTGAGACGTCGGCTATTACACCAAGGGTTGCGGGTTCGATCCCCGGGCAGTACAAACATTTGTGTATATGAAAATGTCTTGTTTGTATTGGTCTGGATGTTTCTATGTATAATATGTATGTATTTACAAAAAATGTGTAAGTATGTTTATCAGTCGTTTAGTCATTATATAACAGGCTAATGCTTAGTTTGGGGTTAGATGGCGCTGTGTGAACGTTGATGGATATTTATATTTATTTATTGTTGGATTTATATACAGTCTAAAAGAAATTAAAACAACAGACTCTTATATCCATTAGACATATTATGACCACTGACACTTACAAGGTGGTCTGCTTTATGTGGTATGTGGTCTGTTCGTCCTAGACCAAGTCGTCTAGGAAGGTATCCACTGCAGTACCATATTATGTTCTCGTGAAATATGTTTTGGAATAGGGCTATATAGCTAGTGAAATTACTGAGTTAAGTGACATAACATCTGTCGACTTGCAAGCTTATTATTAAAATCCATCCATCTTGCATTGTTATAATTACTGTTCCTAGTCCTAATGATATTCCAAACTAAAAATGTCAAAATGTCTTTTGATTTTAATTTCGTTTCCATGGCTTAACAAGCTTCTGACAATAGATTTTCTATTATTTTCTCGCGATAACATAAGTAACAATAAAGTACGAGTACCATATAAGTTGCAAAGATAAATGTTTCATGCTACCTCATATTGTCCTTACAGGTGTGAACCGCAAAGGGCAAGTGCTCTCGGTGACTGTGGAAGAAGACTCGATCGTGCCCTACATCAACACTGTACTGCAAAACCCTGACCTGGCGCTCCGCCTGGCCGTGAGGAACAACCTCGCTGGCGCCGAGGAGTTATTCGTCAGGAAGTTTAATATGCTGTTCACCAACGGACAGTATGGTGAAGCGGCTAAGGTAAGCAGTTAATTTTTTCTATATGTTTCCAGCATAAAGATTGTTTTGTAAGTTTTCATATCATCATTATTGCAACCTTATATGTTCACTGCTGAACGAAGCTACACCCCTTTATCAGGGGACCTACCCGTCACCTCTAGGTGCAGCACAGATGGCACACTTTTTGTGTGAGCGAGTCTGCGGCGCAAAAAGTCGGTCGCGGACTTTTCAAATACTCAACATACACGACGCATATACTCGATCAATTTTTCGGCAGAACTATAAGGAGCAACACAGACGGCAGTCTATTCGTAAAGCACTTTTTCGTCTATGAAAATAGAACCTTAGCAATTATATGCATTAACGCATACGATGACCCAAATGCCGTGGTGTTCGGGCAGACAGCGCCGCGCCCTTCGCACAAAACATGGGTAAAAACAATTGGAGGTTTTACGCATACGGCGCTCAAGTCTGCAAACTGCATTCGTTAGGGAGGCCCCCACTACAAGGCACTAGCCTACCCACAAACCAGGGCTATTAGGAGTTCTGTGTCGTCACCCACCACGCAGGTCCTATATGAATTGGTGGGTGAAAACGACTGCCATCCCGAGTAGCCAAAAGCTTAACGTACTTCCAAATACAAGGAGGGACTCGATAATAGTTTTCAGTCCCATCCAATGCCCGACTATAAAGCAATAGTTATATCAATTTGACGACCCATCTAGTGTAATTGACATTGAGTACTACACCAATTGTTCCGAGTTGGTCCCCAGGTATTACAAACATTAGTGTTCATAAAAATGTCTGTATGTATTGTTCTGGGTGTTTATATGTATAATATGTACTTGTATGTATTTACAAAAAAAGTAAATAAGTATGTTTGTCCATTGTGTAGAATCCATATTACAGGCTAATGCTAAGTTTAAGACTAGATGGAGCTGTGTGAATATCAGTGATTAATTAATATTACACTATCGATTAATATAATAACGAATTAATTAATCTTGTTTCCACATCCAGGTGGCAGCGATGGCGCCACGAGGTATCCTGCGCACTCCGCAGACGATCCAGCGTTTCCAGCAGGTGCCCACACAGCCGGGACAGACGTCGCCGCTGCTGCAGTACTTCGGTATACTGCTGGATCAGGCGCAGCTCAATAAGTTTGAGTCGCTCGAGCTCTGCCGCCCTGTTTTGCTACAAGGTGAGTTTTGTATCTATGATGTCAGGACCACTCGATCGATTGACCCCCGATAAACAATAGATTACAATTGTGCCTACTCGTAACACTAGTTTAACGTATACTATCGTTGCCACTGTCTGTGAGTAGCAGACAAATGCAACTTTGAAGATTTGTAAATTATTATAAACTAAAAAAATAATTTTGTTAACAATAAAATGAAGCGTGTTTGTAGTATTTAAATAATCAACCATGCATATACATGTGTATAGTACATATACTGAAATTTTTGTTTTGTCTTTCTGTTTGACCTGACTTATCTCGAGAACGACTGTACCGAGTTTAACGGGGTTTTCACTGGCATAAAACTGATGTAATAAGTAGTAACTAAAGCTTACTATTGTTACTGCACAGAAGAAGACGCAGGCTTCAGCTAGTTTCTAAAAATACCTTTAATAAATATCAACATGACAAAAAAATATTCAAGTAATTTGTAAATAAACTGTTTATTTTTATTATAACTAAAACCATTGCTTCGATCGATCTGACTTTAGTATGCTCAACCCTTTAATCACCGCATATAAGCATTTCATCTTCCATTATGTTCGAAATCCTGCCCAATAAAAGGTTGACCTCTGTCAATTTGTCGGCAGGCCGAAAGCAGCTTCTAGAGAAATGGCTAAAAGAGGAAAAGTTAGAATGCTCCGAAGAGCTGGGCGACCTGGTAAAACAAGTGGACCCAACCCTCGCCCTGTCGGTGTATCTGCGCGCCAACGTCGCCAGCAAAGTGATCCAGTGCTTCGCGGAAACCGGCCAGTTCCAGAAGATTGTGCTTTACGCTAAAAAGGTATTTGAACTCACATTTCTTTGTTATGTTGTCTACATTGAATATATCAAACTATCACAGACAATTTACACAGCGTAATATAGCCTCAATTTTTTGCAAGAAGTGGTTACTAAAGGTTTTAAACAATGGATAAATTGTAACTCACATACTCAACTTATACGGTTTTTTGTACATGCATACTCAGTAGTTTGACATTATTATATTGTTATTAGTTTTAATAAGATTATTTTGTCCAGTAATATAATTCGAACACCATATTTATGAATCGAGACAGATTAAACAAGTGAGTCTTTCATACCTAAGAAAACAAATTACATGATAATATAATAAAACAAGATCTTGTAGTGGTTTATTATTCTATATGTTATGGTTTGAGCCTAGTTTAATCTTTTGAACGCCACGAATCCAGACACAATAGAAAATCTATTGTTCCTGACGCCTTTAGGTGTGATTTTCATTCATAGGATTAAATATGTATGTGTTTTAAAAACTAAGCAATGTTTTATGATGGTTGATCAGTATTTATGTATTGTTCCCCACAGGTGGGCTACACCCCGGACTACATATACCTGTTGCGTTCAGTGATGCGCACGAATCCGGAGCAGGGTGCCGGTTTCGCTGGCATGCTGGTGGCGGAGGATCCCCCCCTCGCAGACATCAACCAGATCGTGGACGTGTTCATGGAGCAGAACATGGTGCAGCAGTGTACGGCCTTCCTGTTGGACGCGCTCAAGAACAACCGCCCTGAAGAAGGCCCGTTGCAGACCAGGTACATATAAACGAGATCTTCCTTTTATAATTTGGGGATAATGTATAAGCATTGTTCCTTAAATATATACAGGACCCTTGCAGACCAGATACATATTATACGAACACCGGCTTTTTAGACGACAACTTTCCGTTCCAAATCAGATATAATATATAACTTTATTCTTAGCCAACATATACTTACTAACTTATCTCGCCCTCCTGTGATGCTTTAAGCTGTGGTTCAAGTCATATTCGGAGACACACAGGTTGAAATCCCGCCACGTACCAACGTGTTTTCGAAATTATATGTACGTTATCCGACGCTCTTACGGTGAAGGAAAACATCGTGAGGAAACCTGCACACGCCTGCGAAGAAATTCAAAGGTTGTACGTGAAGTCATCCAACCCGCACTGGGCCCGCGTGGACGATTAAGGCCTATACACTACAGGTAGGCTCGTGCCCCTCGGTGGGGACGTTTGATAAGCTAATGATGATAGAACCTAAACCTCTGCACATCGGTTGCCATCGGAAATGTTCCCGGAAGGATATGACCTGGCGTCCTTCAAAAAGAGCATATTCTTATATAAAGGGCCGGCAACGCATTTCTGTGACCTCAGCTATTGCAAATGTCCATGGGTGGCGGTACCACTTTCGATCAGGTGAACCGCATGCTGGTTTATCTCCCTATATTATAAAATACACATATAGTCTTGTACATATAACGTGTATAAAACATCCAATAACTTGAGTTAAAAACCATAAAATACTGTCGCAGGCTGCTAGAAATGAACCTGATGTCGGCGCCGCAAGTGGCCGACGCGATACTGGGCAACGCGATGTTCACCCACTACGACCGCGCGCACGTGGCGCAGCTCTGCGAGAAGGCGGGCCTGTTGCAGCGGGCGCTCGAACACTACACCGACTTGTATGACATCAAGCGCGCTGTGGTGAGTTTATGTGCTCATTTACTAGGTGCTAGACTCGATACTGAGTTGTCTGGTACCACCGCGGTGACAGATATCGTCCTTTGAAACAGGAGTGCTATGCACTTTTGGTTTCGGGAGTAGCGGGTGAAGTTACTGTTATCTCGGGTGACAGGCACAGTGCGGCATTGATGGTGGAAAATAAATGTCTATCAGTTGTTGGTCTTCTTTAATGCCGCTCTGTCATGGTTAGGCATATCACTAACCATCAAGTGATCGTCCTGACCGTCCTGTTGATGTTATAATTAAAATGTATTTTGTATCACTACATAGTATAAAACATAGTCGCTTTTTCTGTCCCGCAACTGATTTTGATGCAGTTTTTTAAATAGATAGTCAATATCACCCATTAAATAGTGGAGAACTACTGTTCTTTTTGGTAGAAATAGAATGCACCTCCTGAATAAGTTTTACAGAATATATTAAAAAAAAACCAACATGCCACTAAAAATACACTTTGCCCTCCAGGTCCACACGCACCTGCTATCAGCCGACTGGCTCGTATCCTACTTTGGCAGCCTATCCGTGGAAGACTCGCTGGAATGCCTCAAGGCAATGCTGCAAGCCAACATACGCCAGAACCTGCAGATCTGTGTGCAGATCGCGACCAAATACCACGAACAGTTGACCACGAAGGCGCTAATTGAGTTGTTCGAAAGCTTCAAGACCTACGAAGGCTTGTTCTACTTCCTGGGCTCTATTGTCAACTTCAGCCAAGATCCTGAAGTGCACTTTAAGTATATTCAGGTATGTGTACTTTTTGTATGACAGTTTTCACTGTTTTTAATGCAATGATTATTTTGTCTACTAAATGGTGGAATATGTATGTAAAAAATACTGGACTGCATTAGGATAAAGCTAGTCTTTGTGTATCAATGTTTGTAATTTAAAATAGCTATATAGTTCAGAGTATTTTAAGTTAGATATTTAATCGGGATTTGTCTACTTTAAAAAGTGAATCTCGAAAAAATTGCCGATTCTTTTGTTTTAATGAGACCATCTTGTAAAAGACATTTGTTCTCTGATTATATTACTGATGAATCTTAGTTTTGGTTTAAGATTTGTGATAATAGTATCTGCCCTCATTAAAGCCATTAATGAACAATATAAAAAATGTGCCAAAAGAAGTACAAATATTTAAAATAGTTTAAAATAAAAAAATCTCCTGGATTGACCCAATGAACTGTAAAATAATACGAAACGAAACTAAAATTATGCTTTTTTTTACCACCAGGCGGCATGCAAGACGGGCCAGATCAAGGAAGTGGAGCGCATTTGCCGCGAGTCCAACTGCTACAACGCTGAACGTGTCAAGAACTTCCTGAAGGAGGCGAAGTTGCCCGACCAGCTGCCGCTGATCATTGTGTGCGACCGTTTCGACTTTGTACACGACTTGGTACTCTATCTATATAGGAACAGCTTGCAGAAGTACATCGAAATCTATGTGCAGAAGGTGAGAATATATATTCATATAAATAAGTTAATAACCACTGACGTTCACACAGCGCCATCTAGCCCCAAGTTAAGCATGAAGCTTGTATTACGGGTGCTAAACAACTGATAAACATACATATATATATATTTTTAAATACTTACATTCTATACGGACCCGAATGTTTGTACTGCCGGGGATCGAACCCGGAAACATCGGTGCAGTAGCCGACGTCTCAACCATTTCACCAAATGGGTCATCAAATATCACATTCCTTATTAATCTTTTTTGTATACATGGCATTGCATTCTAATCATTCGATAGTCATGCTGTGTAGGATGGAGAAGGTTTTGTAGGAGTACTTTATATATTCTAATATTATAAATGGGAAAGTGTATGTGTGTGTCTAGTTTTTGTGTGACTTGATTTTCATTTTCTAAGTGTAGATAATTGAAGAAATGCAATGTGAGATAGTTCAAATTTCATATCTTCAATTATCTCTACTTAACACAAAACTGCAAAATGTGTACAGAATCATGTTACACCGGATATATCGCAAGCGCAGCCGCAGGCAAATGCTACTTTTATATTAGTGTGACTTTAAATTGTTTTAATTTTAGCACGTAAAGATAAGTAAGTCATTAAATGTTGATGCAGCCGAATGATGTTGGACCAGTCGTTTTAAATCTAAAAATGTGGGTTAAATATCTAGCCAGGTTATACATGTGTTTTGTATTGACGCGAGTTTTCTTAGTCAAATGTATAGATATGTCATTTTATTATTAAAGTCCATTTGACAAGGTGGATTATTATCAGGAAGGTCATATTAGAATATAATAACATAAACAGATCTTTTTTTCTAATATATAAAACAATTGATTTCAGGTGAACCCATCCCGTCTGCCAGTGGTGGTCGGCGGTCTTCTGGACGTAGATTGCGCCGAGGATATCATCAAGAACCTTATCCTGGTTGTACGCGGCCAGTTCTCCACAGACGAACTGGTTGCCGAGGTCGAGAAGAGAAATAGGTAAAGGAACATTACGAGCATTGTGATATGATAAAATACGATTGGGTAATGAACAGAGTACATGATTAGCGGCTTCATTATCCTATTGAACGCCGGGAATACAAACACAATAAAAAATTTAGTGTCTGGCGCTGGCGAAAGTTAAAGGGCTATTAGCCCTTAGCTCTGATACGAAGGTAACCGATGTGAGACTTATATGATATACAAGATAGTGGAGATTTCGTATTTTAACAAACTCCTCGGGTGACTTTTATTTGTTGTTGCGTTTTTGGGTTAGAGGGGTTTGACCACAGATTTCCTAATAAAAGAGATTGGGCGAGCCGCGTTTAAAGTGCGACAAATGTAAGCTCAACGAGCATACACTGGCTGCCAGTTTACGCTCTGTGAGGCGAGTCAAGACGCACGAATATTAGAAGATATTACCGTTTTTTTTTTCAAAATGCCATCCTGTGCAATTGTAACATGCCATCATCGCAATGAATCAGTAAATTTACCAAGTAATAGAATAACTTTCACAGGTAAGAACCGAAAAGAAATTGCGACACTGGGACTGCCTATAAACTTGGCGGTTCGTCCAGTCTAATTGTATATTCGGATGTCTGTGGTTTTGACTTTAGTGATTTTCTTCAAATGCAGCTTCACTAGGCAAGAACGAGCGCAGATGGCTCTCAACCAAGTTCGAAGCGTGGGTTTGACTAACAGAGTATGGCACATACCAGCAATTATGACATATAGATACTAATTCTCAACGGAAAATGGATACTGGTTAATAATGGTAATATTATTGTTTTACAGATTGAAACTCCTACTACCGTGGCTGGAGACCCGCGTCCATGAAGGCTGCACGGAACCGGCAACGCACAATGCCCTCGCGAAGATCTACATCGACTCCAACAACAACCCTGAACGATTCCTCAAGGAGAACCAATGGTAAGCTTGTAAACACTTCTGTAATATACTTCCCTAATTTCCACAGCTGAAAGCTTTTGAGCATGAATGGCCAAACTGGTCCAACGAAACAGCCACTTGGCAAAGCTGTCTTAAGTCTCCCCTCAATTATTTTAGAGGGTTTAGATTACTTTCTGTCACACTAAAGTTTTACGATCTTATTCAATAAACTTAACTACCTACTTTCACTTAAGTGGGTGGTTTCACAGTTCTTATTTTTTTACAAATCATATATGTTTAAATTGGTATTAAATAGCGTTATGTAAATTTGCAAAGACATTTAAAGATTATTTTACAGTCACATGTCCGTAATTAGTTACTAAATGCCTTTATCTATACATCAATACGTATGTTCATATGCCAGGTATGACTCGCGCGTAGTGGGCCGGTACTGTGAGAAGCGCGACCCCCATCTCGCGTGCGTGGCGTACGAGCGCGGTCAATGCGACCGCGAGCTCATCGCCGTGTGTAACGACAACTCGCTGTTCAAGACGCAGGCGAGGTATTTAGTGCGTCGACGCGACCAAGACCTCTGGCTCGAGGTGTTGGCCGATCCTAATCCGTACAAGCGGCAGCTCATCGACCAGGTGTGTACCCTATTTGTATTCTATAAATGTTCCCCATCCAAAATGGTGTTTCCTTCGTATTTTTTTATTGCCTTAAAGAGATTGTCTTGTGCATAAATTTAGATTATAAATTATAATTAACTCTTTGACTGCCAGGGCGTTTTTGAGGCTTCTCAGGTGGTCAAAGGACTAAAAGCAAAATCATACATGGATTATATATTTATCTAAATAAGAGTATAGCAACAAAGTTACAATCCATGTCAAACATCTTTTATCCTTGTCCTACTTACCTTGTCTGTTAGTGTATCTTCAGGAGATGTCTGACAATAGATCTTCTACTGTTTGTCGATTCATCACATTTGAGTGAAATAAACCTTAACTATATCTCTTGAAGAAAATGAGCATGAGCTGCACATAACTTTGCTATCTACATTTTGCTATTTATTTTTTTTAATTACATTATTATTACTCTTATTTACTCCAGGTGGTACAAACAGCATTGTCAGAAACACAAGACCCTGAAGATATCTCGGTTACAGTAAAGGCCTTCATGACCGCAGATCTGCCCAATGAACTCATCGAATTGCTTGAGAAGATTGTCCTGGACAATTCAGTATTCTCGGATCACAGAAATCTGCAGAATTTGCTTATCCTGACTGGTAAGTTCGGAAAAAATCTTCCATATTGTGTGGTATCATTATAAAACTACAAAGAAGGACAACCTTCAACCAAATTAAAAAGCATTTGTGGTTGTTGCATGATTGGTTTAAAAATTATAAAGATCTGGGAATTATATTAAATCTATTTTAAAACACTTATATTTACTTCAATCATTCCTGTCCTGTGTGTAAAAATGTTTCATAGACCCGTATACTTAGTTTACAATAATCTAATTTCACAAGTGCTTATTTCAGACCTTATAATGGACCAGTTTAATAATTATCATGTAATACGAGATATTTAAATTAACCGTTATGCTTGTAGCAATAAAGGCGGACAGATCCCGCGTTATGGAGTACATCAACAGGCTTGACAACTACGATGCGCCAGACATCGCTAACATCGCGATTAACAACGAACTGTACGAGGAAGCGTTTGCCATTTTCAAGAAGTTTGATGTCAACACTTCTGCCATTCAGGTGAGATTAACATTATTCATCGCTGGTTTAACTTTCACTGGTGAAGGAAAACATCGTGAGGAAATCTGCGCTCACACGGACGAGATTCAAAGGTTGTGCGTGAAGTCGGCACTGGGCCCGCGTGGACGACTAAGACTTAAAAATCCTTTACGGGTAGGCTCGTGTTCCTCGGTGGGGACTTTAAATGAGCTGATTATGGATAATGGTACAATAATAGGGTAAAACAAATATTGCAATTTTCCAATGAATATGCTTTCTTTTTTTATAATACAAAGTGAACAGGACGTACCATTATTGTACGATATAATGAAAATTGTTCCGAAAGAATATAGCGAAATTTGTACGCGGAACACAATGTCAATTTAAACGCCGTACTATTTCAGTGCCACCGAGAGTACATATTTCAGTAGTAATTTAATTCTTTCCTTTCTATCAAATGTATAATGCCGTCTCTTTTTAATATCAATTCCATGTTTTCTAATAGTATTCCATAACATATACAGGTGTTGATCGAGCAAGTGAAAGACCTCGAGCGAGCGTACGAGTTTGCGGAACGTTGCAACGAGCCGGGCGTGTGGTCGCAGCTGGCGAAGGCTCAGCTGCAGCAGGGTCTGGTAAAGGAGGCCATCGACTCGTACATCAAGGCGGACGACCCGTCTGCCTACATGGACGTGGTGGCCACAGCAACTAGTCAGCACTCTTGGGAGGACCTCGTGCGGTATCTGCAGGCGAGTACTTTAACAATTTTACCAAACAAATACTCTAAAAGTTATGTGATGCGGGAAGAGATATAAATCTACAATGGGATGATCTGATCATGATTAACAGTCGTCTTTACTAAATAAAAGGTTTAAAGATTATTAAATAGCTTTTTTGGTATTTGTTTGTAAACTTGAACAGCATAAGTAATTATAATTTTCTCTAAAAGGAACTTTTTTCAATAACGCTTAAATATCCTAAAAAATAGAAAACATGCTCCAATATAAAATAGTTCAAAAAGTTGAAACTGGTTGGTACTTTGGATATTTCAAGCTTATTGGTGATTTATACATAATAATAATAATAATAAGTTTATTTCTCACCATAAATCACAAGCTTACAAACATAAATTACAACACAGTAAATAAAATACATGCCCCTCAAGTTTGACACAAAAATCCCATATTTGGGATAGTTACCTACACGTAAATTGCTTTTACGAAAGCTGTCAATAATGTTTTACCAGTTACCGAATATTTTCAACGCAGCCAAACTTATTTGTAGTTAGTCTCGATAAAAAAATAATAACAAAAATAATGACCGTCACCGCTAACAACTATTTATTAGTGTTATATTGTCAAACAGATGGCCCGCAAGAAGGCGCGCGAGTCGTACATCGAGTCTGAGCTGATATACGCGTACGCCCGCACCGGCCGTCTGGCCGACCTCGAAGAGTTCATCTCGGGCCCCAACCACGCGGACATACAGAAGATCGGCGACCGGTGCTTCGACGACAATATGTACAACGCCGCTAAACTGTTGTACAACAATGTCAGCAACTTTGCCCGGCTCGCGATTACGCTTGTACACCTCAAGGAGTTCCAGGGTATGGCGAATGGATTTTTTATGTTACTTAAACTAGCTAGATGCACAATCACAAAGAAACGTCAATCAAAATATGTCCGAGCCCCATGAGTCCATGACACATACGTATAGTTATTGTTACATTTAGAACGAAAAATTATTCATTAAAATTTTCACCTTAACGCGACATAGAGTACAAAATCGATCCCACTACTATTTCATTAGCCAATCCATACCATGTTGAAAACACCGGTTCTCGTCCTTACTATGTCATTATGACATGTTGCTAGCGACTTGATTATGAATGAAAATTCTGCCCGACTATGACGCGATGGGCAGTGATTTGCCGCGGACACTTGTTGAGTGAGATTGTACATCTAGTAAGTTTATTGTTTATCTGAGGTGTACTAAGTGTTCAGGACACTCACCTGCTCATCTGAGCTCCAATTCCGCTCATTTTAAAATGTGCTTATATCAAAATAAATATTATTTATTTCATTATAAAATGTACATGACAAGCTCAAATTTAACATTGGTCGACATAATTCACATTTGCCCGAACTAGGTAAACTTGTTTTTCAGGAATATGATGGTTTTGAATTGATTGATTGAAACTCAATTAGTTTCAATAGTAAAGTTTTTCTTCATTAATACCATTCTTTTAAATCGTAACATTTAAATTGGTAACAGCATCATCAGCTTGTTATACGTCCTCACCGAGGCTCCTCGAGCGATGAATTCTGGGAGCAGGCTTCTGACAATTTTCTATTGTTTCTGATTACATTCGAGAGGATAATTCAGATGTTTAGCCATATAATTTATATGTTCACTGGTTGTTGTCTAGGCGCGGTGGACAGCGCCCGCAAGGCCAATTCCACGCGTACGTGGAAGGAGGTTTGCTTCGCGTGCGTGGACGCCGGCGAGTTCCGGCTCGCGCAGATGTGCGGACTACACATCGTGGTGCACGCCGACGAACTCGAGGACCTCATCAATTACTACCAGGTACACACCGAACACATATAAACACCGCTCAGATATACAAACAACATTTACATATACAAACACCACTCGGATATACAAACTCCACTCAGATATACAAACACCTTTCATATATACAAATTCCACCCATATATACAAATTCCACTCAAATATATATATTCCACTCAGATATACAAACTCCGCGCAGATATACAATCAACTCTCTGATATACAAATTCCACCCATATATACAAATTCCACTCAAATATATATATTCCACTCAGATATACAAACTCCGCGCAGATATACAATCAACTCTCTGATATACAAATTCCACCCATATATACAAATTCCACTCAAATATATATATTCCACTCAGATATACAAACTCCACGCAGATATACAAACTCCACGCAGATATACAAATACCACTCAAAAATACACATATATATCACTCACACACAAATGGATTTTTATAACCTATGTTCTACACCATATAGTGCACCAGCATCAAAAGCTGTTCTTCACATATATGTATATATTTTTATGTGTAACGAAGTGAACAGGACGGACGGCCTACACCTGACCATGACAGAGCGGCATTGAAGGAGCCCAACGACCAATAGACAGTTATTATTCTCCATCAATGCCGCACTTTATGTTCACCCGAGACAACGATGTTAGGTCTCTTATACCTATAATTTCACTATATATTTGTGTTTTTCCAGGACCGAGGGCACTTCGACGAGCTGATCAGCCTGCTCGAAGCGGCGCTGGGACTGGAGCGAGCTCACATGGGAATGTTCACGGAGCTCGCCATCCTCTACTCCAAGTATAAGCCGGCAAAGATGCGGAACACCTCGAGTTGTTCTGGTCTCGTGTCAATATCCCAAGGTAATCCACTATTGTAAGGACTTTGAACTGTCTTATTATTTTCCTTACATAAAGTACTTTATCATCTTGAACGTAGCACGCGCGTAGATAAAGAGTCATGTATTGTATGTTGTGAGTTTTCACCCATGCTATGGTACGACCATTTAAAGAGTTCTAAGGTGATTGTAATTCCTCAGACCTGGCTGCTAATATGGCGATCGTTCTATAAAATTACGTCATAGGCTGTTAGGTGTTTTTGAAACTTACAACTGGTTCGGTCTGATTGCTTTAAATCTAACTGTCTACTCAATAAATAGAATAACGTAATAAAAAGAATAAAGAGAAGTCGTTAAGTTAGAATAAATTCAATGTACAACCTCCGTGGTCTGAGTTTGCTTAGCGTTTGGCTCAGGTCGCCCCGTGATCCTGGTGTCGTGTGTCCCAATCCCGCGGGACCATCATTTCAAGACCGCATAGTGAATGTCACTGTACCATTTTTTCAAGTTTGGCTAGGACGCAATAAACCGAATCACTTAATCGATTGAAATAAAATCACTCCGTGCTTCGGAACCATTATTTCGCCGGCCAAAAGTGGGCACCTGCAGTGTCTCTCCATATTATTATGTAGTTATCTTGGGAAGGACTTAGTATATTCTGTAGAGAGGCGTTATAGCTAGATGAAGGCCCGTATTCGAGAACGAGTCTCAACGTTGATCTTTACTTAAATTGTTTTAGAAATTATTAGCGTTATATGCGGTAAATAGCGGCTTACCTTTCTAACTCTATTTATGTAAAAGTCAATGCTTGAGTCTTGTTCTAGAATACGCAATTTGGTGTCCATACAGGCTATTTTTAACTAATAAAAATGTGTGTTATAGGTGCTCCGAGCAGCTGAACAGGCTCACTTGTGGTCGAGCTGGTGTTCCTATACGACAAGTATGAAGAGTACGACAACGCGGCGCTCACCATGATGCAGCACCCAACGGAGGCGTGGCGGGAGGGACACTTTAAGGACATCATCACGAAGGTACCTACAAATATAAATATATTACAGCCTCTTTTGTATTGCAAACGAGCAGATAGTTCACTAGAAGTGAGATAACGACGCCGATGGATACACTGAACCAGTGGCATGCACTCCATATATGCAAATAAGCAGTGCATATACCCTGTGCGTCCAGACAACCGGGAAAATCGCCAACATAATAAATCATCATCATCAGCTCATTAAACTGTATAGAGTGTTTAGGACTTAGTCGTCCATGCTGCCCCAGTGCGGATTGGCCTACTTCACGCACAACCTTTGAATCTCTTCGCAGGTGTCCTCACGATGTTATCCTTCACCGTAAGAGCGTCGGATAACGTACTAATTTCGAATATTCGAAAATACATTGGTACGTGTCGGGATTTGAACCTCAGCCCTCCCGTAGGAGGACAACAGTACACACCATTGAGCCACCGACGCACTTAACATATTAAATGATTGTCACTTATTCACTAATTTTCCTGTATAGATTTGAAATCATATTCGATTTGCTATCATGAACAGCACTCAATTTGTCAAAAATATAAATTATTGCGTATTTGGCAGGTGGCGAACATGGAACTCTACTACAAGGCGATCCAGTTCTACCTAGACTACAAGCCATTACTGCTAAACGACTTGCTTCTGGTGTTGGCGCCTCGTATGGACCACACGCGCGCCGTGGCCTTCTTCGCTAAAGTCCAACATCTGCAGCTGGTGAAGGCGTACCTTCGCTCGGTGCAGAGTCTCAACAATAAGGCGGTCAATGAGGCGCTCAACTCGCTGCTTATTGATGAGGAGGATTACCAGGTATGTATCGGACACATCTTTCAATGAGGGCTTGATGACATATGGTTAAACGTCCACCAAACCTTTGCAAATTTACCTGAGGTCCCTGTACCCCGGTCCACCACTTTCCTAATCACTGTAAGATGAGTAAAGTAGTGGACCGGGGTATCTGGTGCAAAATGGGGAAGACCTATGTCCAGTAAACTGCGATAGGTTTAAGAGATAGAACAGGCAACTTTTAGGCCCGAATAAGACTAGTGCGTTGATCTTTACTTAAATAGAGATAGAAAGGGATGCTGCTATTTATCGTATAGCGTTATAGTTATATAGCGTTATCCCTATCTAACTCGTATTTATGTAAAGATCAATGCTTGAGTCTTGTTTAGAATACGGGCCTAAGCCGTTTACCTAAGGGATACTGTGTTTAATACTGGGGCCACTCTAACGGCTACGATATAATTATTGCAATAATTAAAATTATCGCGTTAAGCGGTGGCTACGCCTGAATCAACGCCCAATGCATTTCCCATTAGTGTGATGCCATCATAGGAATCTTTACCAGTTTACCTGAGAAATAAGAAATTTTACCTGTGTATGTACATCTCAAACTTAGTAAATTGGTTGATAAGCTAAGGCTTCGGTATCTTAACAATAATTTAATTTAATTTGATTATGAACCACTTATCTATAAAACATACTTATGCAAGAAGAGTCTGTAGTATACAAAGGTGTATTTAATGTTTTAGGGATTACGGACGTCGATAGACGCGTTCGACAACTTCGACACGATTGCGCTGGCGCAACAATTGGAGAAACACGAACTCACCGAATTCAGAAGAATCGCTGCGTACCTTTACAAAGGTATGTCCAATTGCGTGTGCATTTTTAGTTGACTATGATGAATGGTACAATCATATTTTATGTGGGTTATTGTTTCCCTTTTCCCCTTTTAAAGGTTGGTAACGCAATCTTTGCTTTTTCAGAGTAGTGATGTATCAGATGAACTGTATCCTCGGGTTTTGTTTTATGTTACTAAGTTAACAGGACGATTATGACGCTCCCCTGATGGTCATTGATATGCCTGATCATGGCAGAGCATTTAAGGAGACTAACAACTGATAGACAGTTATTATTCACTATCAATGCCGCACTGCGCCTGTCACCAGAGATAACAGATGTTAGGTCTCCTATACCCGGTAATTTCAGTAGCTACAGTGCCCTCATCCCGAAACACAAAAGTGCATAGTACTCTTATTTGACGGGACGATATCTGGCACTGCGTTGGTGTCTACTTAGACAACACGGTATTGAGTCTACCACCAAGTTGTCTATTAATAAAATATACAGATTATAGCTAAGCCCCCAACCCCCGCACCCATTTGGTGTAAGGTATCGGCTCTGACACCAAGGGTTCCGGGTTCGATCCCGGGCATTACGAACATTTGTGTGCATGAACATTTCTGTATTGGTCTGGGTGTTTACTATGTATATAAGTATGTTTATCCGTAGTTTAGTATCCATATTACAGGCTAATGCTCAGTTTGGGGCTAGATGGCGCTGTGTGAATGTCAGTGGATATTTATGATTTATTTATTTATTATAGCACTCCTGTTTAACAGGAAGATATCTGTCACTGCGGTGGTACCTACCTAGACGACTCAGTATCGAGTCTACCACTAAGTTGTCCACTAATGAAATATAAATTTCAAATGTAAAGATTGTAGCTAAGCTCCCTAATCCCCTTATATGTATAGGCAACAACCGGTGGAAGCAGAGCGTGGAGTTGTGCAAGAAGGACGCGTTGTACGCGGACGCGATGGAGTACGCGGCCGAGTCCCGGCAGCCCGACGTCGCCGAGGAGCTGCTCAACTGGTTCCTGGAGCGGGACAACTACGAGTGCTTCTCGGCCTGCCTTTACCAGGTACACATCATCAATGATACTCTGTATATATAAAGGAAGATACGCCATCCGTGCCTCAAAAACGAATCGCCGCAGAGAGTACAGTTTGTACTCTTTTGTTTTGTAAAATGTAAGCATATCACGAATCCATACTTTTTTACATCATTGCACATCATCAGCTCATTAAACGTCCCCACCGAGGGGCACGAGCGTATCCGTATACGGTGACTAGGCTATAGTCGTCCACGTGGGCCCAGTGCGACCAGGTATCACATTACACTAAAATTATTTCTTTAATTATGAAAATTTATAACTTTATAAGAAATCGATAAGTTATATCTTAACGACCCATTTGGTGTTGCGGTCTGGGTGTTTGCTATGTATAATATGTTTGTATTTAGAAATATATATATAAGTAACGGATAAACACGTTGTTTAGTACCCATAATACAGGCTTCACGCCAAATTTGGGGCTAGATGGCGCTGTGTAAATATCAGTTTTATTATAGTAACTTACTGCCAACTACAAAACCTTCACAAGTATGTTGTCACATACTGCTTACATATATTAAATTCCAGTACATGTATTATCATTTATCACACTCCAAACAATACTCAGACTACAGAAGAGTACAAACAAAAATACATATTGATTCACTGCTAGGCATGACTTAACTGTATATCATACAATTTTGTTTGATAAACTGCTGCATGTTACCAACTTATGGGCACATGCTTAACCAGAGATAAAAGATATCGCTTCGTAAAACAGTTTCAAACATAATTTTTATATAACTTTTATCATTAATAAAATCAATATATACATTCATTTCTTGTCGAATTTCAAGTACATATTTTATTGTTTATTTCCAGTGCTACGACCTCCTGAAACCCGATGTTGTCATCGAGCTTGCGTGGAGACATAACATAATGGACTTTGCAATGCCATTCCTTATTCAAGTAAGTAAACAATCGAATTGTATTTATGCCTGTACCTGCGACGTCGTTTGCACAGAAATAAATGTATCTAAGTTACTCCTTGTTACATCAGTTATCTTGGTACGAAACTCCATTAAATTCGGTACAACTTTCTTATTCCTTTGAGAAGCCATCTTCTCAAAGGAATAAGAAAAAATAAGAAAGTTGTGGTCACTTGACGATTCAGTGATACCGCTACCCCTGAACAGTCGCAACTCCGAAAGAGCAAGGAGTGCGTTGCCAATCTTTATAGAGAGATGCAAATGGAAAATATGGAGGGGGATGGTAAGAATTTGGGCCTCCGGTGTCATTCAGCGAAACACAACGCAAAGTGTTGTCACGCTGTCTTTCTATGAGGCCGTGGCATCCAGTTCGCTCGAGCCAGCCAATTCGTGCCATAGCATTTCCCTTTCCCACTAACCCACATGCGTAGCGTGGAGATTATACAAATATTCAATCTAGTGAAGTAAACCCAAGTCCATCTTTGGACTGTCACGGGCCTTAGTATGTATGCATTTGTTTGAATGTTATCAATGGAATGCCTTATCTTATTGCAGACGGTGCGTGAACTAACGACGAAAGTAGAGAAACTGGAGGAGGCGGACGCGAAGAGAAGCACCGAG
>PQWD01006041.1:0-22816 GCA_019425675.1 Leucinodes orbonalis
ATAAGTGTTAACGAAAAATATTAATGTGTATATGCATGTGTATGCATATAGTAATGTATCGATAAATTCTCGTTCGATTACATTACGAAGGTACGAGTACTGTTCTTATTCATAAAAACTTCATTAATCGATTTTGGGTTATTAACTTTGATATTGTTAACGTTATTTATATTGATATATGATTCTAAATAAATTATTTATCAGTTGTACATATATGTGCAAGGATATTTGTCATATGTAGAATGTACTCTAATATTTATCATATTATATACTATAAATATAATATATACACATATATATATATATACTATATATATATATTATATATATATATATATATACTATATATATATATATATATATATATATATAATGTGTGTAATTTATATTTTATTTTTGATCTTTGCACAATCACAAATAAAAGATTATTATTTGTTTGGAAAATTTTGTTCTCGCGCAATTGTAATTTAGGTATATCCATAACTGTTCTATTTTCCTTTTGTGGGAAATAAAGAAATATATCTATTTATGCTATCAATTAAAGAAGAGTTACATACATACATTGAAATTGTTACAATTGAAAATTCCTACGGCCACCTTCTTCATTCGATAAGTTAAAAAAAATATATGTAAATTGCCAGGACCAATTTCCATTGGAAATCAACTTATATATACTAGGTGGTAGAGTCAGTACTAAGTGGTCCACATAATTAAATATTACTTGTTTAGAAATCAATATTGATTTTTGTGAGGCCATAAGTTCATATGTGCTTTTACCACAATAGCCTAAACTGAATAAACCCGATTCTTTTTTATTTTAGTTATAAAAAACTTAATTTAAACCTTCGCACGCCTGCGAAGAGATTTAAAGGTTGTGCGTGAAGTCGTCCAACCCGCACTGGGCCCGCTTAGACGACTAAGGCCTATACGGATAGGCTCGTGCCCCTCGGTGGGGACGTTTAATGCGCTGATGATGATGAAACCTAATTTAATTAATGTGACTCTCACTTTGTTGCATGGAAAAAACATCGATATAAAGTATTTACCTAGTAGTTATGTAACAACACTAGGAAATCAACTTTGCATCTGTCTTAATCAGGCGTATCACTTACCAGGTGAGCGAACTGACCGCCCCGTTCACTTTATGATAAAAAAAGAACTTACATATACATAAGTTCAGTCTGCTTTCTGAACAGGTCATTCTTCTCGTTGACTAGTTCACACAGTTGTATTACTAAATCTTCTACTTCCTCTTGTGGCACTAACGATGGCTCGTCGCCTGCAAACAACAAATTATATAATTTACTAGCCCACTTAATCAATTGTCGGATACGTGTTGACATGTCGCATTAGACGACCCATTTGTTGTTGTGGTTGAGACGTCGGCTGCAACCCAAGGGTTCCGGGTTCGATCCCCGGGCAGTACAAACACTTGTGTGCATGAACATGTCTGTTTGAAATGGTTTGGGTGTTTTCGATGTATAATATGTGTGTATTTACAAGAAAAATGTAGTATGTTTATCCGTTGTTTAGTACCCATAATACAGGCTTCACGCTTAACTTGGGGCTAGATGGCGCTGTGTGAATGTCAGTGGATATTTATTAATTTATTCATTAGTAGGTAGTTCGCGTGTGTTGTAGCGCACTATATCACGGAGTTAGGTACCTACTCAAATACGAATGTGAAGTTATAATCCAATTCAGCAAAATATAAACGTTCAACATATAAAACTATTAGATACGACTAAAATGATGTCTTTTTAGTTAACTAGTTACCTTAATTCAATAATTATTTAGATAATTTTATAATTTTAAGCAATACAAGAAATTATTGAACAATAAAAATAATACAAATCAATTTTCTTTCACCACATACAAATTTATTGATATGCATAGGTATTTTATACTTAAATTACTTGAAAATATTGATGGTACAGAGCAAACCATAATGGTGTTAACAAATCACAAAAAGAACAAAATCAAAAGATTAAAATAAAATATTTAAGTAAAAACAACGGCATAACGGTTAACTACAGTGCTGTGCTCTAATCATGCAATCTGCTATAGTGGCAGAAAATCTTGGTGATGGTGCAAGGTGGTTTAAAAATGTTTTTCTATAGAGAAATACAAAATACAAAAGCCCCTGGTATATTAAACGATGGTTTCGGAGTTCAAGTTCGCCTTAATCCTAGTCTCAGCAATATTCATCACTACATAGTATACTTTTAGCCGGCTTGCCCCCTCTAGAGCCGGCCCGACACTAGAGACAACAGATGTTAGATCTCTTAGACACGGTAATTTTACTAGCTACAGTGCCCTCATCCCGTAGCACAAATGTGCATAACACTCCTGTTTCACGGGGCGGTATCTGGCACTGCGGTGGTGTCTACCTAGACGACTCAGTGTCGAGTCTACTACCTAATAAATCCCATTTTTGAGTTACATATTATTGTGAATAATTTGTCGATTTAAATTTCATGGCCACGTTACAACTTGTAAATAATACTTTAAATAAATAACAAGTGAAGACTTCTGGCATAAGTATTTAAATAATGATGGAAGATTCCATCATTACCTTGGACTACAATGTGGATTACAGATATATCAAAGGCGACGTCGCCACATACCATTAGGGTCGACACGGCTATTTGCTTGGTAAGTTATTGCAAAAAGCTGAACACCAGCATCTTGAAGTCAGAACCAATCATGCTTCATTGGAAGAAGATGTAAGAGAGTGGTGTAAAGCTAACGCTATATAAGTGCATGGTCCAACGTTTACCCTCACACTTGTCGCGTATCATTTGCTCGATGAGAACGCCCTGGCGTTCGAGGCCGAGCTGTTGGGTCTCGAGCAGGTCGAGCTGCACTTGTAGTTCCTCTGGAGACATGGCGAGCTTCACGCACCGCCGCTCCGGCAACGGTAGGCCCGGCGCTGGGCCTTTCGCCCGTCTGCCTGTTTACAAAGTATAATGCATATCGGCCATTTCATTGGTATTCAGCCGAATACTTCGTATTATTCGGTCGAATACCGAATCATCACCAGCTCATCTAACGTCCTCACCGAGGGGCACGAGCCCGTATAGGGTGATTAGTCCTTAGTCGTCCACGCGGGCCCAGTGCGGGTTGACCGACCGTCGTGACCGAGGCGTGCGCCGGTTTATTCACGATGTTTTCCTTCACCGTAAAAGCGTTGTACATATAATTTCGAAAATTCGAAAACTCATTGGTACGTGGCGGGATTTGAACCTCAGCCCTCCCGGTAGGAGGGTAACAGTCCACACCATTGAGCCACCGCCGCTCTATATTCCCAATACTAAAACATAAATAAAAGAGAAACACTATATTTCTCAAATGTTGGTTTTATTACCAGAAGAAACTAAAAAATTATTAATGCTCTGACTAATTGTGCCGTCCCGTGATTTGCTCCCATTTGAAACAAACAGCTAAATACCCACGTGCCAATGTCTTTTACGAATTTCCGAAATTATATATACTTGCTGTGTTGACACAATATCGCATTCCCCGGCTCAAGGAAGTAAGCCATTTATCAGGGAAGATACGGCCGATAATAACACCGACACCTTACCCTTGGTTTTTGTTTTTTTATATTCACATATGAATACCTATTAAGATATAAAACAATTCAATACTTATATTTTTTTGTAATCAATTAGAAAGTGAATTATTTATCATAAATTTAATAAGATTAAAATAGGATTTTGGTATTACCAAACTATTTCTCAAGTGCTTGGGTGAATCATTGTTGAATCCAGTAGAGATAAATATTTATTTCTTTAATGCAAAACAACGTTCTCGTATCTTTGATTGTATCACCATAGTCTTCTATTACATAATGTGAAGTATGTGACATGTGTGTTAGTACCTTTTTATGTTTTATCTTATTTTATTCTTATCTAAGATATAGTGGTATCATTTTTAAGAAATATGTATTAACATGATATACACTTTTTATTTACTATCTTAAACGGGATCCCATGATTCTTAAGAAATTCAAGGTTATAATCAAAATAAGGTTATTTTAAACCATAAAACGGTATTTTCTGGGTACTGAAATAAAAAACATAAGACAGGGTCCCAGATATGTATACAATATAGCACATGTCTTCAAGGAATTATAGATACTTATGCATATGATAAGTTATATTCATAGACATTATATATCTTGTCAAAATTTAAATGAAAAACTTTACGTTCTAAACATAATAATAACTAACGTTAAAAAAATGATGAAACACTGAGAAAAGGTAGTGGTGCCTGCCCTTGCGCTTCGCTTGGCTCGTCTTGACGGGGGCACAGACACATAATCGTCATCAGTTCATGATAAGTCCCCAACGAGTGCACGAGCTTACACGTTAATTGATCGTAAATCAACAGGCCAAACCACTGAAGCGCTTTTTTTTCAAAGCATCAAAACTCATATTTTTAGTTTAGTATTTTAATTGATTTTTATTATATTTTTGACGTTCATAAGTGCTTTTTGTAAGCCTTATTTGAAATAAAATGTTTTGACTTTGACTTTGACATTGTGTATAGGCCTTAATCGTCCATTGGCCGTCTTGGATTGGCCGACTTCAAGCAAAGCTTTGAATTTTTCGTAGGCGTGCGCCGGTTTCCCCACGATGTTATCCTTCCCCGTAAGAGCGTCAGAGAAACGTACATATAATTTCGAAAAGACATTGGCATGTGGCAGGATTTAAAAGAAAAAGAATGAAAAAAGCAATCTAAATGTAGCATATAAATGGTACATACATTGTGCACTGTGAACTATCAAAACTACACAATATAAAATGACTTTTAATTATTAAAATGTATCTAACACCTTTCTAATTGAAACTAAATTAATCGACTCTGGGAAAATGGACTAATATACTTACTGTCGGACATACTGCTGTGCATGCCGGTGGTGTCGACGCCCTTTTCGTGTGACCCACCACCTCCGGACAACGTAGACATGCTGTCCGGGGCACCAAGTGGGACTCTCTTCTGGCCCATTCGAGGTGTGGATGCGCCATACGATTTCTGATTAAGATATATGAATTATTGTATTAATTATCATAAACCCTCTTAGATAAACAATAAACTAACTAGATGCACAATCACAAAGAAATATTAACCAAAAAATGTTCGAGTTGGCATATGTTATACATAAAATTATTCATTAAAATTTTGACCTTAAGGCGTCATAAAGGGTACAAAATAAAAAGCACGAGCACACTACAATGACACTATGGTAGCAAGCGACGTTATTTCTGTTATTATAAAATTAAATATCCACTGCCATTCACACAGCGCCATCTAGCCCCAAGTTAAGCGTGAAGCCTGTATTATGGGTACTAAACAACGGATCAACATTTCTAGGCAAGTATGCAAAATCGTTTTCATTATCACTTATCATCAGGTGCTAAGCTTAACTGTTGCCCATAAAAATACTATCACTTCATTTGACTACATTAAATAAATAGGGTCAATACTGAGATTGCCATTGCACTAGTAAGTAGCTCACTGAACCCGTAAAGGCCATATTTATTATTTGGCCAAAAGGCCATATTCATTATTTGGTAGTAAAGGCCATATTTATTATTTGGTAGTAAGAAATCTTCTTAAGGCAGACGCGGATATATTTTTTATGTTACAAACGAGTAGACAACTCACTTGATAGTTAGAGGCATCTCCCGCCACCCATCGACAGGGGCCGATCGTTAATTTGTGGGGCCCTGGGCTAAAACTACTGAGGGCCCTATCGACTTAATAGTCTCGTCAAAAAACTGTTTCTTACTTAAATCTACGCAAGTATTGATTGTACAAAAGGTGACATTATTGCACAGCAATAATGTCTAATAAGATAGAAACAGAATCACCTATGGTTTTTAGCTGGGGGCTCCTTGTAATTTCGGGGCCCTTAGTACCTTAGTAGCCCTTGGGTAGATCCGGCCCTGCCCATCGACACTCGTTACTTTAAAGGAGTGGTTCAAGTGGTGAAAGGTTCACGACGCACTTTTTGGCGGAGGGCGGCACAGGGTCAACCCGGTGCGGTGGGGCGGGAAGTGCGGGCGCGCTGAATAAAATAGTACAAGCTATACTTGCCCAATGTAATGCGATAATTTATTTTCATTCGAAATAAATTATCGCATCGCACTGAGCAGGTATAGCTCGTACTAGTTAATTCAGCGCGCCCGCGCCCTATATTGGTAGTAGTACAAGAATAGGATTTAATGCCAATAATTCAAAATTCACACTGTGTACATTTCAACCAAATGATTATTCTTCTTGGCGCACACGACCTTCGTATGCGTATTCAGTTCTACTATAACAGTTACGCAACAGGCCATGACTAACTATTGTGACGAGAAACTGTTTAACAATAACATAATAATGAATAGGTAGTTGTGATGTAGACAGAATGAAATTAACTAAACGAAACATCCCATTGCTCAAGGAGCTCATCATAATCATAAAACTCATAGAAATCTTTCAAAGGATCGATGGACTAGTGTAAAGTTTCGCAGACAATATTACTTTTGATCGACTGAGCTGTTTGATTAAATCATTACAAAATACATAAAAAATATAGCAAAAATTATAATCTTGCTTTCTGAGACCCATTTAGATTCAGAAAGCAAGAGCAATAAAATTCATTTCACTTCCAAATTATAATAAAGTAATTCAAATATGAGTCAGCCATACTTCGGCAAGAATGGGCCGCCTCGAACCGTAGTGATACCACGGCCTTACAAAAACCAAGGTGAAAAAAATTTCCCCATATTTCCTATTCCGTGACTTTTTGTAAGGTTGGCTACGCATTCGTAGCTCCTTCATAATAACGAGTGTACATGGTTAACGATATCACTTATTGAGATGAATCGTCTACTTGTTTGCTTCATTAAAAAAAACTCTAATGCACTTACATGATCAGAATGCACCGTTGAGTTGTAAGAGCTTAACGACGAGATGCTAGCGACCTCGTCCATCGATGTGCACGGTTGGTCCAGGTGCGGTGTCTCCGAGACGGTAATTACAGGTGGAGGTGGCGCTCTTGCTTTTTTCCGTCGCGGTGTGCTGCCTGGTAGGTTTGGTGTCGATGTCGCTAATGACGACTTGTACATCTTCGAACTTAAATACAAGTATTTCCTATTAACTACATAGTTCCAATTATTTCGATTAGACATTACTTGTGCTAAGTTTGCAACAATCGAGGCAAGTTATAATATAAATTTCCGTGTAACAGTGAAATTAATATGTCAGACTTATGAGAAACATGAATGAACACGATTCTTCAAAAACGGGTCAGACCCGGTTTAGGATATATGGTATAATTAAGTATTCAATAGAAATTAGTATTGGTAAATTGTAGAAACAATTATAGTTCCACCTTTAAAAACCACTTCAATTACAGAATGGATTGTTAGACAGCTACAACATAAAAATGTGGTCACAATCTTGCTTGAATGAAAATAAGGAAATCATTTCAACACGCCTTGATATAAATTAAGTTAAGAAATATTACTTTTTTATATTACACCGGAATTGTCCACCTGCAATCTTCTTTCAAACCTACCGAAAAGTAATGAATCGTATAAAAATATTTAACCATATAAATAAAGTTTATTTAATTGGGCAATTGGGCATTGTTGTAAATTATTTACGGGATAGTGCAGTTGCAATCTTTTCACGGAAATTAATGAGCAAATATAGGTAGTTGATATTTAAGCGGAGGATCGGGATATCTGGCGCAAAGAAGATGTCCATCAGTGGACCGTGGTAGGTTGGAGAGAGCAAGAATAGGAGTTGATATTTCTTAATTTTATTTTGAAGTTTCTTCAGGATAGTAAATTGAATCAAATATGAAATGTATTGCATAGTACATAGTGGTTTAAAAGACCAAATTTAGCACATGTTGATAAGTTACATATTGTAATTTTTGTACTTACTGTTTGTCATGTTTCTCTTCATCGTCAGTTGAAGGCTCTTCACCATCAGACCAAAACGGATTATACGCTTATGAGCTTTTCTATAAATAAAATTATAGTATGATAACTAAATGTATAATACTTTACTTTATCTCAATCTCACTACATTGGGTACTTACGCAGGTGTGCCTTGCTGTGTAGTTTGCAACTGCGGAGGACCTTGTATAGGTGGTACATCGTCATCTTCTTCGTCACTGCTACCAAAAGGATTAGTGCTAACTTTCTTTGTTGATTCTTGCTGTACTTCCTAAAAATATTTAACATGGTCATAATGCTGTTACTTATAATCACAAAGTTGTTGGCAATGTATAAAATATATGTTACCTTTTCATCTTCATCATCTGAAAACGGGTTGAGATGGTCAGGATAATCATTATTCACTGGAGACTTTTTCTCTTCTTTTTTAATTATGGTTGATGTTGTTTTGTCGGGAGACGGGTGTTGCTTTTTTCTTCTCGGGGGAACACATATATTAAGCACTTGGTCTTGTTCATTGTTTGAGGGTTGAATTTCTGAGTATACTATATCAGTCGATGATATGTTATCACTTGAGGCTAATCTAATATCATCGGTTATATTATTCTTTCTGTTGTTTAACTCCATCTTATTGTTTATAATCTGTTTTTCACTAATATCATCCTTAGTCTTATTTAAGTTGGAGCAGTCTTCACTATCTTGGTTGCTTTTACTTGGATACTTATCTATCATACTTTTTTTATTATTATCATCATAAAAATTATTATCTGCTAATTGAGTTTGTAAGAAATTGAATTTGTTAACATTACTTTTGTATTCTTTTGTAGGTAGTTCTATGGGTAACACACTGTGATTTTCTGATTTATTTTCAGGATTTTCTAAAGATATTCCTGAATCGGTTACTGTAAGGGTTTGAGTACTTATGCCAAACTCTTTACTTGGGCTTACAATATTTGGTGTGTCTTTATTTTTTTCATTTAAGTCTTCTTTTATTGACATGTTTCCTAATTTTTCTGTAACTACTATATCTTTTTCAGTATTTTTCTCAAACATACTTATTTTTTCTGAAATTCATAAAATCGATAATATTTCCGTTTATATTTATGAAAAAAGTATTTAAAATGCAGTTTAACTTTGCATCCTTTAAGTAAAATTTTGAATACATTTTTAAGAGTAATATTTTTAATATAATTAATGACTTATCTCACTTTAAGTCTTTGTAGATATAAATTTGTGCTCAGAAAATAAGTGAATACTTTTTACTTGTGTTTTCAAACTTCATAGTGAATGTGACAAACAAAAAGCAAACAGTAAAAGGGTGAAAATAGTAAAAGTACTTACCTAAAATTGATAATGGCCTTGCCCTACTTTTGAGACTAATTGTTTCTTCTTTTACAACTTCTGGGGTTTTTGCCCTTATATCATCATTAAATGCTAACATACCCATTTGATCATGATCATTATTGTTAAAGAATTTTGTCAATTTCTTTTCATTTTTACAACTATCACATGTGAAATCAGACCCATCAGAGATTTCAAAGGTTTTAGGGTTTAAATGCCCAGAGCAATTAGAGCAACGGAAACATCTTCTATGGTACAGCTTATGAGATACAATTAGACGTTGTGCCAGGTATACAGGTAGGCCACATGCAGCACATTTGTCAAGTCCAGTTTTGCCAAATTTGATTGAAGTCTATAAAGTGAAATAGTCAAGTTGAAAGAATGCAGAAAAGGAACAAACATTCCAGAAACAAGGTATGTATTGCAAACATTACAGTTATTAAGATATAGACAAACTCAATATAGATGCAGATTACAATGTTAGATAAAATTGAAATAAATACTAACCAAAGAAGATTCTGATGTTGATGATGGTTTTGGTTCAACTTCAGGTGATGGCTTGGTTTTAACTGTAAGTAGAATAATTAATTTAGTAATGCAATTAGAGGCCAATAAGCCTAAGGTCAAATGGATACAAGGTGTTTGCAAAACTTATACTTTATAATCACCCAATGTAAGACAAACAGCAACCAATCAGACAGGTGGGTTTAAGAAAAGGGGTTTCAACTATAGATTACATCTATAAAGCTAAACAGGTGTTGGAAAAATACAATGAATACAACAAAACATTATATTATATAGTCTATATAGACTATGCAAAGGCTTCTTTATGCTATCATAATGCACCAGTACTTATGGGAAACAAACATGGAAAACATAACTAAGAACTATATACTCATACAGTAAAGCCCGAATTTAATTGGAGTTCTTGGGAGGAAAATTTAATATAGAGACAAGAGCGAGGCAGGGAGACCCACTTTCACCCAAACTGTTCTCCGCAGTTCTAGATAGCATAATTGGATTTTGGCCTCAACATAAATGGCCAAAAACTGAACTACCTCAGATTTGCAGACGATTTAGTCCTCTTTGAGAAGAATGCAAATAATCTAAAAGCATGACCCAGGTCTTAATAATGAAAGACTAAAAGTCGGATTAAAAATGAATACAGTTACAACTAAACTTGTGACTAACAATCTAGAAAGAAAAATCAAAATTGGACATGAGCACCTGGAATACTTCGAAGAATACATATACCTAGGACAGGTTATCTCTACCAAGGAACAAAATGCAAAAGAGATAAATCTGAGAATAGCTAAGTGATGCAAAAAGTACTGGGTTCTAAAAGAAATAATGAAGTCTAAAGACCTCGCAATGAGAATGAAAAATAAAAAGAAAACCATTTAACTCATGAATACTACAATGTCTAACTTATGACTGTGAAACTTGGTCATTAACAAAATTGCTTAGGGTCAAACTAGCCATACGTCAAAGAGATTCAAAGATCCAAAACTAAACTAACTGACATACTTAATAGAATAGATCAACAAAAATGGTGGTGGACTGGCCACATGATGCGTAATAAACACGGAAAATGGAGCAAAGATATAACAAAATGGTATCCAAGAGATTGAAAAATAAATCCAGGAACACAAAATATGAAATGGGAAGATGAACTTAAACAGACTGTGGGTGCAAAATGGAGAAGGGTCACAAATAACAGAGAACATAGAAGCTTTTGGAGGAGGCCTATGCCAACAGGCACACTGAAATAAGGGACATACTGTAACTTTTAATTCCAGAATAAAGGGCTTTATTATTATTTCTTAATGCATCTTACATCCTATTCAACCTATCACAGTTTACTGCTGAACATAGGTCTTCCCCATTTTGCGCCAGATATCCCGGTCCTCTGCTTTGCTCATCCATACTCCTCCAAAATGTATGATGAAAGAATACCAATTTCCAAAACAAAAAAAGGATTAATTAAATTTGTGTATGACTATCACATACATAATAACTACCATTCTTTTTGTGAAAATCTAACCGACTCACAAATAACTCAGGAACGCTTGCCTGAACCAGACACTGAAGAGAAAGAGTAATTTGGAAATTTTAGAAACTAGAAACATAAGACTTAATTTTAGTAGAACAGATCTCATTCGATTTTCAGATAAAAATATATGATTCTTAATAAATACTTTTAATCCTAATTTAGTTAATTATTGCTATAAAGCTATTATTCAAACTGAAATTTTCTTCAAAATATGTGATCTAAATCATGGAATATTTACGAAAGTGGCATTTTCGTTAGTTTGCCAGATATAAAAACAAATGATATTCTTTGACAACTTACAAAACTACCACTTTTGTATAGCAAATCTGTAGTATAAATTAATACCTAGGAACTCTTATGTATGAAGGTGCAAACTAATTAATGTGTATTTTTTCTAATACATTAATATAATAATAATTAAATTATCACATCCAATAAAAAACAGTATTTTTAAGACTTAAATGTTTGCAAGGTTTTTAAAGCAGTCTTCTGTCAAAAGTTATTTACATTCTTATGTTTCAAACCTTTCCCCTGTAATGTATATTTTGCAGTTTCGTAAGTTTACCATTGAGGTGATGATATTGTCTACTTTTATGCATTAACACATAAGGTTTCCTGTTTGATTGGAATAAATAAATAATAATTGATTTGATTTGAAAGATTTGACCAATTTTAGTAAGTTATTTAAGATTTGACCTCTTGGTAAACTAATTCTTTAATACATTGTGGTTTGTAAGCTTTCAAAATTTGTAATTGATTGCTAAAATTTCTGAGAATATTTTTTTAAATGAGTATGTCAATTAATAATCTTCTTTTCTTTAAATTCTTAGTTAATTTGCTTTGCAAATAATTATATACACATACCAGTGTGCCCCAGTCGTTGGTAAAACTGAGATAAATAAGTCAGTATGGAGAGTCTATCTGGGACATCATTTTCCACCATATCCTCTGGATCTAATAAAGCAGGTATACCTAAATGTTTTTCAGCAACACTGAATGCCAACTGATTGTTTTCATAAATATTTTCTGGCTTTAAAGTTGATATATCGCTGTAAAAGAAAGGATTTTTTGAGTGCCCTACTTATGTTAATATTGATCAATAATTAATGCTACTGATAAATATATATAACATGTAATACTCTTGATCTACATTAGAATGTCATTTAAGTAGGTATGTGCTTATTCTGGAACATATTTTTATATATAGTTTTGATTGTTGCCAAACATTAATGATAGATAGTAAATTTACTTACATTAAATCAGGCCTGAAATGGTGAACTAATGCACAAAAATGCAATGCCATTTCTCCAAGATGTGGTCATGTTATCAATATGGACATCTGGGCAATCTTTTACCAAACGTTTACACCACAATTCCAAAGCCTTGGTACCTTTTCTTTCAGACATTCTTGATTTGTTTAGTTAAACAAACTGTTGAAAATACAGATAGTAGTCATCGTCTTCTACCGCGTAGGTAACTCATAACAAAGTTAGCTCAAAGTTGTTCCCACCATCATTCATTTCGTAATGAGAAAACAAAAATTTGGGGTTTAGTTAAATTTGAATACAATTATGAATTTTATGAAAGTAATTTCGCAATTTCTTGAGTTAAACTTTATTGGTTAGTTGGCATTTGGAAATTTGGCACTTTGCCGCAGTGTTGCCACCTGAGTTTTAGAAAAAGGACTTTTTGAGAAGTAAATAAGGGCTAGATTGAGCATCAAAAGATTTTCTGTTCTAAAATGCTGTAATAATCATATCAAGAAGCCGGTTTTTTTAGAACGTAAAAAACAGAAGGTCATCATGACTGATGAAATAGCAAAAACTGCTTGTGAGAATGTCGAAAGTTCATAATTTGGTTAAATTATCAAGACAGTGAATAAGAGCTAGACTGCTTTTTTCGAGCTAGTTGAAAAAGGAGTTCACCTATACTAAAAAGTGCTAGATCTAGCTACAAAAGGGCTAAGGTGGCAACACTGCTTTGCTGTGGCAGTGTCAGTCAACTTTATAATGTCAACTTTAACAAACTACTTCGAACTTTGTAGTAAAGCAAAGGAATTTGGCTTAATTTATGTATTATAATAAGGGAAATGTAAATTTAGATTTTTCATAATAACTATTCTTTCTTATTGAAATCAAAAAGATGGGCGTATTTACCCATTGATGATGTTTCAGAGGTAGAAACAAAGTAATGTAGTGTACTAAAAGTAGCGACCACTCAAAAAAATATTCTCTGTATTTTTCTTAAGAAGTTGAGGCATCGGGATGCTTGGTCAACATTGCACATGTTTTTCTTTCATGGCTAGCAGGAACTGGTTCCTATTAGTGGCAGGAACGACCAGGAGGTCGTTCCTGCTACTTACCTCAGATCAGGGTAAGCAAGCCGGCTTAGCGATGGGTTAACTAGCATCGACAGGGACGCGGTGATATCTAACCGGCTTCTCGTATCCTCTAAATTATGGTGCAGGATGGAATGTGTCGGGTTTTTGTAAATAGCTGTTGTCAACAACTCCTTCAACTCTAGCAGCTCTTGCTACATATATCCATGGCCAATGTTGTCGAACTATCGATAAATTGATCTCGAAAATCATTTATACTAACGATAAGCCTATCAATAGTATCGATAGCTTAGTTTAGCGCAATAGTATTTGTACACTGCAATACCTACTATCAATGGCATAGATAGTATAGACGAATTTTTAATTAAGAATTCGAAAACAAAAATAATGTTTTCAGAATGGTCGAATCATTTTATCGTTAATTTATAGTATCGTCTTTTCAAAGGTGACACGTCGGTCGGTTCTTTGAAAATGGAAATATGTAAGGAAAATTTTTGTGCGATAATTTTCTAAAACTTTCAAAGGGGATTACCGCGACTTGGCGTAATTCGTCCTCCACACTCGTTCGCGAAGTTGCCCAAGGTTAGACGAATACGATACCTGGTGTAGAGAGAAAGGCTCTTCGGCTTACTTCATTCAACTTTGCCTAGCCTCGGACGACTTCCAGGGTTGGGTTTAGAAATCGGAACCCACGCTAAAAATAAACTATGATGGTAGGGAGTTTTATGGAAGCCACCTCAATGAGAGTCCGTAATTTTTGTTCGACAGACATATGTGCGATGTTGTCGACAAACGCTGCTTCGAATACACGATTGTTCGAATATTTATTAATAGATGGTCTGATCTGTCGAATATAATTGTTTCCGTCACCAACAGAACAAGTCATACAGTGCACTTACTCTGCAACGGAATAAGTCAGTCTTGGCGGGTGGTGCTCTGTGCGATCACCAATCGCACAGACCTACCAAAGAATATACATATAACTACTTTGTATTAAATATTTGAAAGGTCAGATCATCGATTAATAATTATTCAAAGAATCTTTATGTCGAAACAGCAATTGACGATATAAATTTGTATCGAAAAAAGTTTATTCGCTCAATCGTTCAGTCGAAGCAACGTTTGTCGACAAAAAGTTGTTTCGAACAAAACACTATTCGCTCAATCGTTCAGTCGACATTCCGTTCATCGCACATATATCTGTCGAACAAAAATTACAGACCCCCTCAATGATCCCGTGAAAGAATTTCTTGCCGGAGACACGTGCAGATATTTATTTTTAATTTTGAAAATTCCATAATTTCCGTGAAACGAAACGTTATACTGGGTCGTTTTCTGAGGTCATTTTTCGGAGAAATCTTGGAACCATCTCCTATATCTATGGGAGAAATCCTCGAAACAATTGTTCCGAGGAAAAATCAGTATGATTACTACTAGGTCACGTCCGAGGGAAATTTTGTACAAGCGCGGCTGTCAGACGAGTCTAATTCTGTTGGGTTACGTAAACATAAAACAGAACGTTTTTCCACCTAAGGTGTTTTTTTTGAGCACTGAAAATGTCGAAATTTTATATAGATCATTCCATGATCGTCTACCTTAGAGCCCTAAATTAAAAAAAAAACCATGTTTCCCTAGGTGACAAATGGGATCTCACTTAGAAATTATCCCAGATGTCACCCATAATATAACATTACTTTGGTAATAGGAGAGTATTTGTTGTAGTCAAAAAGATAGACTGGTCTGGTATGTGGTCTCGAATGCCGATATTGCAACGCACGTTGTTGCGAAATACAATTCGAGTGGTACTCTATTAAGTATATACGAGTAATAACAGGCCATTGGAAAGCACAGGCCTTTTCACAGCATAGTTATGGGGAGATAAGCACATACTTATAAGAAAAAAAATAGTAAAACTCAGGTAGTACAAGTTTGAAGAATATAATATAGTCAAGATAAAAGCATTATAAATACAGAAATGTATTGATCAAAAGATTCTCAATCAAAGATTTCGCGGCAGATTTTGAGTGCGTCAGGTTTGAATCCTTTGGGACACTGCGGCGGAACGGATATAATGTTTTTTTGCACTGCCAAGTTCAGTTTGTTTATCAAAACGGAATCCATGTTTGTTTCCCTGTAAATAAAGACACAAACTTATTTTAGAAAGATACATCAAACAATAACCATTCTAGAACGTATGGTATGCTCTTAATGGGGTTATTTCTAAAAAAATAATTCATATGTATAGGTAGGTCCATTTCAATTAGATTTTTTATATTTATTTTCAGACTTTCATTATACGAGTAGCAGCTTGGGTCTGTATCGTCAGCATTATAATAAGCCTATATCGTCCCACTGTGGGAGATTGGGCCGGTACCCACCAATCGGGCTCAATGTAGAATACGTTGGAACTGACGGCTTAGCGTGCCCTACATACACAGAATGATCTTTCTCTGCAGATAATCATGTGATTAAAGCTTGCATTGTCCTGACCAATCAGTGAAAAGTAACATAAAATTAAATATTTTTATTTACTTAGGCACCTACTACAGCTTTATTATGAGAAAATAGTGGTTCACCGTTTCCTATTCCTATTCAACCTACTGCAGTCCACTGCTGGACATAAGTTCACCGTTTATTAAGAATAAATAAATGACTAACAGACCAACTATCGTTCAAACTAAATTTCGTTGTTAAATTTTATGGTAATGGTCATCATATGTTTTTAAATTTTATCAACCCCATAGTTTAGAAATCAGTGGGTGGTCACACTTTTTCAACTTTGAAAGTGTCTCTCGCGCAAAATATTCAATTTAAAAAAAGATATATTAGACCGACGTGGGGGAACGATGAAAAAACAAATTTTGAGTTTCAGTTCAATGTATGGGGAACCCCAAAATATATTTTTTTGAGTTTCTTTTACAAAACCTTAATATAGAATACATATATATACTCACAAAGTTTGAATAGTGTGGTGCTCATAGTTTCGGAAAAAAGGGGTGTGACATACGGACGGAAAGACAGACAGACTGGACGAATCTATAAGGGTTCCGTCTTTAGGGTTTCGTAGCCAAATGGCAAAAAACGGAAACCTTATAGATTCGTCAAGTCTGTCTGTCTGTCTGTCCGTCCGCACGTCCGTCCGAATGACACAACCCTTTTTTTCTATTGTAAGTGTATATATTCTGTGTAATGTATTACCGCTGTTAGGTTTTGACAAGAAACTTGTAAAATAAAAATATATTTTGGGGTTCCCCATACATTGAACTGAAACTCAAACATTTTATGTCCATCAAACCGTGTGTGGTATCAATGTGTAGAGCTAGAGAGAGAAAAAAATTATGATGTACATTACCATGAAATCTAACAACGAAATTTAGTTAGAAACGATTTCTGGTGAGTAGTTTTTTATACGTCAAAAACGGTGAATCATTATTTTTCATATTAAAGCTGTAGTAGGTGCCCAATTAAATAAAAATACTTTATTTTATGTTACTTGCTGCTGCGGAACCCTCCACGGGCGATTCTGACTCGCGCTTGGCCAATTTTTTGTCATTTGGCTACGGAACCTAAAAAACAGAATGTTATTTTAAATAATTTAATTACATGAGATAATGAAGGATATGATCAGCTCTCATTAAGGTTTATTTAAATATCTAATAGTAATCATGATATTACATCATCATATTAAAAGAAGCAATTGCAAGCGTTTGTATCAGCTATACGCACCCTTTATTTATGATACAAATCAAGAAAGTAGTGGTTAGCATGGCGAAAAATTGACACTTAAGTGGAATATTTTCAAGAGTCTGAAAAGTGCTTGAAAGCCCTATTCGGGCTAAATAGTAAAAAATAAGACAAGTGCGTCAATGCGTGTCGGACTTGCCCGTGGAGGGTTCCGCAGTATCAAGTTACATAGAATAAAAAAATGATTACCTATGCACCTACTACAGCTTTATTAGCACCTAGCCTAGTTTCTACTGCACTTCACACCAGTCCAACTGTTACTATTGATTTAACAAATGACATAACTATAAGTTCCCAGTGGATAATGGTAATTTAAAGTGGAGAAAAAAAAACAAAAAAATATGTAAAAATTAGGTTAGGTTAGGTAAAAAAAAAATAACCTAAATGTTAAGTATATTATAAACTTGAGAGATAATTTGCAGTGAACTGAAAGGACAGCATTTCCGCACAAGCCACTACGCTCTTATTGGCAGTAGTGCCCCCCAATATCGATACGAACCAAGCGAAGCGCAAGGACACTACTGGGCACTATCTACTTTTTCTCGATGTGTTTCGTCGTTTTTTTCAAACTCATGTTGTCAGGATATTACGAGTATGTTGACAATAAACTAATTAAACACACAAAGTCTCAATTGAATAATCTTATTTATATCTAAAATGCGCCGATTTCGTCACTGACACACAGATGATCATCAAAATATTTGGGACTTCAGGAATCCTAGAAAGCTTTTTATGATTTTATGACTCACTAAGACTGCCTAGCAGCATGACTGAGCATGAGCATGACTGCATAGTAACTTACAAAAAGAGCTGGAATCCCCACCAAAAACATTTCATGTAAAATGTTGCCAAGACGACCACATAAGGTTTGGACTGTAAAAAAATATCAGATCTCATGTAGATCCAAGTTTCTAATTCTACACGGCCTAACTCAGCCGACTCTGGTTTGGTGGTTTTGTTACTACTTCAGATCAGAAACAAAATATTCGCATCACCTCTACGACTCGCGGCGACGGTAAGCGAAACATATTAACTGAAATGTGGAATTTGTTGTAGTAAGGGTTGGTAGGTGCCTATACATTCAGATTTTTTTTAGATTATTGCATATGATTATTCTTATTAATTATTGTATAACAACACGCAATCACTTGTTTCAATTGTTAATTTTACTTAATTACAAATTATTTAGAAAAATATCTTAGGAGCCAAATTTTTAACGTCTGACAGGTCATATATTTATATACGGGACATATATTTTAGTTACCGAATAATGTAATGTAATATATATTGCAAAAATATTTCGAATACTATAAAATAAATTATGAATAGCATTACTTATATTTTACGTCATCGACTCAAGATAAGTTCATGATAATATCAATTCTAAAACACTCGAAAGCATAGGGAATAACCTACACCTGAAGTTTTGTCATGATTACTTACACAGCTTTCGAATCTTCCACGGCCTCTGGAACCATCACTTGTTTACGTGCCATATTTTGGAAAAGGAGCCATACGTCACGGCATTCGCCGTTCATCCAAACTTGGCCTGGCTTGCAGTTCGGTGGTACAGTGACCACAATTTTGAGGAGAATACAAATCTTCATTTGGATGAGCACTGTGTAGCAAAATAAACCATATGAAATTAAGATTCTAGAACTAGATTTCATCAAACAAATACTAGACAAAACGGAATGTAATGGATCCCAAAACCAAGCGAACCACATTTTGGAGAAAAACGATCAATTTTTATGCGAGGCGTAGCTAGGGGACGAATACTGAAAATGAGCGGCTAAGATGGGGGCTTAAGTGAATGACTTATATGGGGGGAGACCGCAATTATCGATGAAGAATGTTGCTTTTAAGTCGTGTCGTTTTCCAACCTTCCGCGAATATTTTATAAAAACTGTAGGCTATATTCATAGATTTCATATTCTAACAAGAATTTCTTTTACGTCTGCGGTTAACTCTTCAACTCTAAATTCAGTAAAGGTCAGTTGATACTAAATGTGCCTTGAGTCAGTGGCATAGAGTTCATAATATTAGTACACTTTTAATGAGTTACAGAGTTGAAGATATGTTCGAGATCAGCTCTTTTTATTTAGATATCCATGTCAGCAATCCGTCTCTGTATATCTTTGGTATTATCATATAGCGCCCTTGCGCTTTACTCTCTGTTACGTATCAGTTAATGCAAAATGTGTCTTGAGTCTGTGATACAGAGTTTAAAATACATATTAGCAAACTACTAACGAGTTAAAGAGTTGAAGATATGATTGAGATCAACTCTTTCTATCTATATCAGCAATCCGCGTCTATCTCTCTTGATATTTTTATATAGCGCGCTTGCGCTTACTCTCCGTTACGTATCAGTATATCAGTTAAAGCAAAATGTGTCTTGATCCTGTGGCATAGAGTTTTTATTATTATTAAACTTCTTAAGTTAAAGATATTTAAAGTGTAGGGAGTTGAAAGATAGGTTTGTTAGCGTTGCGGATATATATCTTATTAGGGTTCCGTAGTCAGTGGCAAAAAAGCGAAAATTTGCGTGCCATAATGTTCCTTCTAGTGAGTTAAAGATATGTTTGAAAATGTAGGGAGTTGTAAGATAGGTTTGTTAGCGGTGCGGATAAATATCTTATTAGGGTTCCGTAGCCAAGAGGTAAAAAAGCGAAAATTTGCGTGCCATAATTTTCTACAACTTTAAAGGGATTACCATGACGTCAGTGCTCTGAGGAGATCATCAGAGATCAGAGGTCTGTAGGATTTTAATGTTGGCACTCTAGCCTCAGTGACAAGCCACGTGAAGGTCGTTCAAAAACCGCCATGATGCAAGCAAAATAGTAGCCGTGAAATAAAGGCCTCCGTTGGCATTTCAGGGGCCACTGTCCAAATATCTCAATGGTCGAACCTACAGACATTAGCGACAAAGGCCCCCGCCGGTGGGGACGGCATATCGGTCTTGGAGTGTTACGTGTGTTCTAAGATGCTGCACGCGCTGTGGCCGCCGGGATTGCGACAGTCATCGGATCGTATGGATCGTCGAGTACGTACCGAGGACGTCTATGTTTGCGGGATTGCGTAAAGGCGCGGTTATTTGGTAGTGTTCTATAATTAGCAGATTGGACAATTAGGGGGTAACTAGATATGTTCGGATGCAGAGTCAAAGTAGGTGCCGTTTGAATGCTTACTTTGAAACTGCGCAGTGGTTGCAGTTTCAAAGTAAGGCAGGATTCCAGATCCAGATTCTAAGCAGCAGTCAACTGTCTGGGTCTTCCAGTATGAGAAATTCCCGACCAAAGTCATACGCTCATGAAGCACTTAAAAAATGGTTGCCTCGTTTTTTGGTAAAGGGTAGTCACGTCGCCACTATTGTACCAAAAGATCGCAAGGCGATTACTGCTGACTGATAAACCATTTTTGGTTTCCACAAGTCATCACCAATTCAAAAAAAAAAAACAATATAAGACGTCTTATGATACTGCACCATGACAATACAAGTTCGCACACCGCCTGCCTTACAAAAATGTTTTTGAACACCCAAAATGTCGAAATTTTAGCTTATCTGCCTTACAGCCCTTACTTGAGCCCTAACCCTTTTTTTACATTCCTTAAAATCAAGCAGTCTTCGTGATCAACGTTCACCCGAAGAGGCTGTTGACGCATACAGATCGGCCATATATTAAAGTACTCTGTGGATCGGCCATTTTGACTACCTCCACTTCGGAGTGGAATAAATATTTTAAAACTGGTTTGAACGCATGCAAAAGTGTATTAAATATCGCGGAGAATTTTTAGAAATACCTACAATCTATTTCAAATTTAGATTGTCTACACTAATTTTAAGCGACACAACTTAAAAGGCAGCCTTACGTAGTTAGGACATACATAATACATATCCAGGCTAGGTGTACACTCAGGTGAATAGGTATGGTATGAAAATCACTTTGAATTAATTAAACTGGCTGATCAATTGAAACTTTTATAGGTTTTTAACTTACATTTCATCATGTGTATCCGTAAAGCGATCTTCTTTATCCTCTCGAATCTGAGGTAACATTACAGGTTTAGGTGCAAATTTTTGCATTAGGAACCATACATCACGACATTCGCCGTTCATCCAGACTTGCCCAGGTTTACAGTTGGGTGGTACAGTGATGACATTTTTAGTACCAAACAGATTTGATTGCGCACTAGAAGCAGCAACTATAGCAGATAAAAACAGTAACAACAGTATCATTTTAATAAATGCAAATGTTTCCTTAACGATTGTTACTAATGAATTCGAACAATGAAATGTCTGCAATTGATATAGAATTGAATTTATCAACACCAGTCTATTTTCAATCAGCGTCGTACATACATGATAAGTTATCTATATTGTCACGGGTACTTGCCGATAGTAACGATCATCAGTAGATTTTATTAATTCAAATGATTTGTTAATTATATTATCTGTGATCGATCATACTGATCAGCATCAATAACTAATCAGCTGCATATTTTTTAAAATTTGATTGCAATTATTTCGTTTTATTCTTTCTTGTTTCTACTGAGTTTTTTTGTTGTATTTATCCTTATCAATATCCGTATTCATTTCAAGATATTTATTGTTGCTGATACAAAGAAATTTTATCAAGTGTAAGTTGGTATGTTCCTCATACATGTTAATGCGGGTTTGCTCTTTTTTTATATTTGTCATGTCTGTCTGTCCGCATGTCACGTCACATTTCTCCGAAACTATACCTACTGTTGGAGCTTCGTAGGTATATGTATTTTGAAAACCGCAAAAGATACTTGAAAAAACATATTACTTAATGTTAAGTTTCCCATTGGAACTTTAAACTTCAACCAAAAATATTTTTTCATCAAACCCATACTTGTGGTGTATAATTTTTAACTAAAATATATACTGACTTTTAACTAAAATGCAAAAGAAAAAATTTTTTTGTTAGGTAGATATGGTAAAAAAATCTTTCAAATTATGTTGGCGGTGCCAAACAAACTCTTCAGCTTTATATTAAAGGTAAGTAGGTTAGAAAGGTACAGAGGTCTTGTTTTACTTGGATTCGATTTAATTTTATGGGATTTGGCCGTTGAAGAGTTTGGGCACAAAACTATGTACAATGGTGTCACAGAAACACCATTGCACCAATCTGTCGCCAGACCCGCTACCCATTGACGATAAATAATCAGTCAATTGTAGAAAATGAAAATGAAAAGTGTTTATTTAGTTTAGGTCCTTATAGAACACTTATGAATGTCAAATGAAGCTACCACTGGTTCGGGAGGTAGTTTTCCACTGAGAAGAAACCAGCAAGAAACTCAATAGTTACTCTTTTCAAAAACATTGTGTTGAATACGTAATCATTTGTA